>CABFVX010007270.1:0-26079 GCA_902151425.1 Timema shepardi
AAAAGCACTTTAGAGTCACTTAGGATCCATCCTGGTGTTAAATATTTCGTTTTAATTACGTTGTTGGGAAATATAGTTTTAAGACGAACTAATGGTGTTTAATGGACAGATAAGTTTCATTTAAAACAGCGATAGTTGTTGATTGCACTCAAAACAGTGCAATTTGAGCCAACCTCGCTATTTCTGCACTTTATTTAATCGTCTGTTGGTGATATAATTTGCATGTTGTAATATTTTGAAAATACTTAAATAGTCAGTTTTGTCCCAACAGAACCCATACAGTTTCAACGAGCGTTCCAGCCAGTCGTTACCTCGATATTTATAAATCTTCTAGAAGCCGATACTCCGAGATTGGACCATGTTCTCACCGACTATCAAATTATGTCTTCTGGTTTCATTGATGGTGTTGTCCGCGGAGGCAAGGGATTGTAAGTAATTTGTTAAAGAATATATATAACATTTTTTTGGCACAGTTTCCTAAATGAACTTTAGTCTTTGTTAAATAAAAAATACAGTTGCTTTGTTAATCATGCATATTAAACGTTGAGCTCTGGTATTTTGAATCTCTGGTGACCATATAAAAGATGTAGAAATCCCAAGTGGATATACTGAGGTTTTATTTAATCGATAGTTTCTCACTGATTCTCTTATTGCAAATACTGGTATATATATATTTTTTTTTACCATTCTACATACCTCGTCCTTTAATGTAGCTGTTGCAGACAGTATAAAGTGGTTAACATATATAATTAAAGTACGTTATATACTTATTTATCCCTCTTAGTACATTAATTTGTTTTATTAATGACTTGTAATTTAATTTGATTAATCAGGCAAATTCAAATTATTATTTTGACTTAAGATATTACTACACAAATATAAATATTAAGTTTTAACTAAATACATCTCATGGTCTCAGCTGTAGATTTAGGTAAAGACAGAGAAATCGAAAGACAGACATTAGAAATAAAAAATTGTAGTGACTAAATGTATAAATTCAGAAACATATAGTTCGTCAGTATACATCATAAACTAAAACTCAAAAGATGTCGAGTTCACATTATTTATCTAGAGGAGTAAGAAGAAAACGCACAATTGTAATTTTATTGTTCACTTGGTCACAATTTTTGTTAATGGCTGATTCATAAAATGTTCAAATCAAGTTATGACCTGTCAGGAATATAAACCCGGTACTTATAGTACAGTGGAAACGTGTGCTACTGTGTGATCCAGAGGTGTCGGTTGAATAATCATATCCTATTTGGGAGAAAGGTTTTTACAGTTGGGGAATGACATTAGGTAAAGTTTACCAACTTATTCACAGTCTGGTATGATAACAGTTGTCCAGAGATTTATTAAATACACTCAGCTGTGAAGATCACAAGTTAAACAATAATTTACTGGAATTCTATTGTAACTTCCAATAAAGATTAATCTAAATGGTTGATGTAGATAGAAATAATACAGATTTTAAGATAATATTATAAAAGTGCTCATGTAAATAATGTCCAAAATCTTGGTAATTCACGAAACATTTGGAAATAGACGGAGCCTAGACTAGGTTAAATTTCAAATTGTCACCTCAAGTCCAATAAAGGATGAGTTTGCTTAAATAAATGAGAAGCTAATGAGTATTTAAGAAAGAAAGGTCCTATACTATTTTGTTGTCAGCTAATTCGTCTGCATGACTGAGCAGGAGAGATATGTAACCATCCATCTGAGTTTTAAAACAGTTTGACTACCTCAAGATTGGCCATACACAAGCTAGATTTTAATATATGCAAAATAATCATGATCACTGAGGTACTTAAAAGTAAATGCTAGATAAGAACTATGGTATAGAAACTAGCAGGTGGTTAGAAAATTTGATAGTTTTTATC
This sequence comes from Timema shepardi, assembly GCA_902151425.1. Lineage (NCBI taxonomy): Eukaryota > Metazoa > Arthropoda > Insecta > Phasmatodea > Timematidae > Timema > Timema shepardi. The sequence continues at coordinate 1,881 of CABFVX010007270.1, forward strand.
TAATGGAATGTATGTTTCTTAACCAAAATATATTTTGCAACTGTAAACCTCTGGAATTCTATTTACTTTAAGACGGAGACAACTTTTGTTTAAACTGGTGCTCTCAATTACTACTAATTAGCTACAAGGTCAAACTTTGATCATGGTTGGTATCTATCTGTTAATGCTCGATTTTAGCCATTGACAATTGTACGTGGCCTTTTCCTATACACTTTATGAATATTTGATTAAAAATGTAGTTAGTCCATTTTCACTTGGTACACTCTCACACAATAAAATTAACTGACAGAAATATCATCATAACAACAAAGTCAACATGCCATAGACAAACCTAGAAATTAATTACACTTTAAATTTGATTCCACGTGAACTTTGCAAAGTCTCTCGGCTCCAGGTAAAAGCCTTCTTGAGAAATGCTATAGAAGCGGTCATACTCACAGGGATTGCCAAAGAGAAAGCATTTACACCTCCCCTCTCTATGCATACCCCTCATATTAAGTGAATGCATTTTCCATTTCAAAGGAATACAGTTGTGTTTACGGTTTTATTCTCAATTAACAATGGTGAGCCTAAGGTCTAATCCATCAATAACACAGAGATCTATGTAAAAAGATCAAACTAAGAATATCCTGCTTTCGTGTGAACAGTCTTAAGGGGCATGGTCTCGGGTCAATTTATAAAATAATAGTTTTTATTAGCACTGAGAGGCAAGGCACTAAATATTGTATTTACAGTATTTATTACGTTACCTTAAAAAGCTACATAGGTTGATAACACAGTTTTGGGTTATTTCCCTATCTCGAAACTTTGGTTTAGTCAGTTTATTTTTCATATTATGTCAACTAGTTTAAACGAATAAAATATTCATAAATAAAAATAATTATATCCTCTTTTTTACTTTTGGTTAATTTTATATTAAAAACCCAACGATATTACTTTATACATCTCCCGTGTGACAAACGTGTTCATCAGCTTTTTTACTATAAGATAATTTTAAATAAGACTTGGGATCACGGGAATGTTTATATCTGTAACGGAATTATGGTTGTACTCTTAACTATTACTTTTTCATTTTTAGGTTGCTTTTATAAAGCAAACATCAAAAAAGGGGTGCAGAATCGTGAAACGTGGTATATCAAAGATTCAGAGTGCAAAAAATTAGACCCAGGCTATGTGATTCATGACTGCACCGGATATTTTAACAAGAAGGATTGCGAGCATTGCCTGATTGGTGAAGATTACTCATAGAGAATTTTATGCATTTGATATTGAAATTTTTAGAAATAATCACCAGATTGTATACAATTGAAATGCATAATAAATAAGTTTACCAGATGTAATTTATGCTTTGTTTATTTTATTACTCCAACATTACTAAATAATATTTGAATTGGATTTAACATGACTTTCGGGAATCAATTTTGTGTAAGGTTTGTACGGTAACATACATATAAATTAGTCTACCTATTACAATTATATATTATACTCTGATGGTCACGTAGTAGGAGGGCATTAGTATCGTGTTGTCTGGTTTGCCGGAGATACCCCCCTTTCCGTGTGTCCAACGATTCACGTATTTATATGTCACAGAGAAAACATATTTTCGTGATTCTTGGTATTTTATTTAAATTAGATTGTTTAATATAATTATATAACGCTATAATTATTCAAGGTAGCAGTGATCTATTTATTCGATATTTTGAGCTAGTGTTATCTGAAATTATATAAATTTATAAACAGGTTATTAAAACATCACAAGATTATTCCAAGGCCTTATTTGTTTTTCTGATCAGTAAACAAGTGGATCCTTAGTGAATCAAGTTTTTTATATCATTTCAGAAATTGATTAAGTAATGAATATATTCTGGCAGATTGTTTATGTGATATTTTAATTCTATTTTGGAATTTACCTAAGCTCTTTGATTGGGTAAATATAATATTTGATTAATATCGAACCTGGCCCTGTTCACAGGGAAACTCCTGGATATCTTCGTGGTTAGAGATTTGGTGCTCTAAGCCGAAGGTCCTGGGTTATGCACAGGGCCATTCTTTGCACATATTTTAAGGCAGAGTCTGTGTGAAAACATCAGCTACATATGAGTGATAAATCAGAGATCACGATCTATCAGATGACGCAGTTACCTTCGATTCGGGAGGGCTTTATGCTGCCAGTAAAACAAATGTCCATCACAGACTCTGCCATTAAATATCAGTGAAGCATGATCCTTGATAGCTCAGTGGTTATAGCTTTTGCATACATCCCCATGGGTCCTGGTTTCGATTAACATGTCAAGGTGTCATTTGTCAATTTGGAAAACTAACTTAAAATCCAGTAAGAGATTCAAAATACAGCCCCCAACTATTAAAAAGGGGAAGCCCACATTTAACCAATGATAAATATTTCGGCCATGTATTAAATCGAACCCAGGACCCTTATCTCAGTAGACATACAATTTAACGACTGAGCTCTAAGGTGACGTACTATAGATAATTTAAGATGCAATACATCCATGTATGTAAAAATAAGTAATGCCATAAAACGATTATGCTAATCTTTATTTATATAAACAGCAGTGTAGAAAAGTTATTTAAATCTTTGATTTTGAAATGTCTAAGCACGACATATAGAGCTTTAAAAATTAATATGCCCTTTTTGAATTATTTATTATTATTATTATTAGCACAGCGTCTTACTACCCGTTTGGGTTGTACGCACTTACGCTAATGTGTAATGGTAGGGTGATTGTGAGATGAAATGGAGGACCTACAGTTTAACGTGGGATCCGAACCACGGTGGAGGCCAGGCATTCCCCACATTCACAAGATGTCTTGTCAGAGGTGAAGGTAAGGGTTTGGTAATCAGATAAATCTGTGCCGGGACCGAGGATTGAACCCCGGCCGCCAGCATAGAAGTCTGACACCTTACCCCTAGACCGCCAGGTCACCTTTTTGAATTATTTAAACTCTACATTTGTGAAATTATAAATATCGTCGCTGTATTTATTCCCTTCTTGCACGTATTTATACGAGAGAGGGAATAAAATAAAACATGATCATAAATGTATCGTTAGGTCTTATCGAAATTATATAATGGCGTGAACAATATTCCAAGCAAAATATTCAAGTGTCGTGTGTGGTAGTTACACTTATCAGAGGTAGAACACTATTAAAAGTGTAGGCATTGAATACTTTAAGTGGGTACATGTTTAGAATGCTTCATGTGTGGATGTGTTGTGTGTACATGTTTGTGATATTGAACGATTCGATAGCCGCCGCCCTTGCCCCGATGAAAGTTGTGGATTGTAAGTATTCATATGTGAGCTTTTAAAATGATCAAGAACGTAATTATCAAATAATGTTGTGAGCTTGTTATACAAAATTATTCATTTCATCCATTTAATTTTCTAGTTTATTTAACCTGAGATAAAGGTGTTCTGTATTGACACATCAAATTTAAGTTAAATTTCTAATTGGCAGCCTTTATAAAAGGAAAAAAAACTATTGTTTATCTGCTTTATCTGATCGTGCAAATAAATTAAAGTGATAAAATGATTTTTAGATGTAGTTTTTTGTACTGATTTCATGTTTAGATGAATTAGTGATACCAAAGAGGGGTGGGGGGAACACTATATCGTATAGTAGCATAATAATCTAATCATAGTTACATCTAGAACTAGTTAAGAAAATAGTTGAGTTATGATAGCTATATAAAAATATTGATTATTACTTATAGCCATTTAAACTTTATAGAATTAATATTATTTATATTATATTTTATAAATATTTAAATTAATGATAAAGCAAATCTATACTATTAGTTTTCTGTATAATTTAATTTATAAATGTATAGCAGAAATCTGCAGATATTCCTACGTATTTTTTTTTATATAAACTAGTACTAAGATTAAAAATGTTCGAATAAACATTAATAGAAATTTAAATGCTATAAAAACATATTTTGTGTTATCTATAAATAATAAAATAAGGTGTTTTTTTAATGTTGATATTATATCAGGGACGTTGTCTTAAAGGGTGGTTCGCGATTAATTTTTAAAGCAGCAGCCTTTATAATATAAGGAACTATGTTTTCACCAAACAAGATAAATAGCTAAAAGTAATTTCTCAATAAACAATATTTACTTAATAATAAAAAATTCAAATTTATATTTATTCTAATTTCAAGAAAACATAACGCATGATTAATCAAGCTTACTACCCGTTAAATTATTTCAAAACCAATTTGCTTGCATTAATACGTTACGGAATAAAATAAAAACTGATTTGATAGTTTTTATTTTATGAAACGAATTAAAACTCTAGGTTTTATTAACGTGCCAGCCTCGCAGCAAATATAAATGTTTTTTTGGCAGTATTCCACTGGTAGGCTGAGAATCTGAAACAAAGATGGACGACACCGAGAAATGTTATGATGTAGCCCAGACCAGCGATTACATGATCGTAAATTTGGTTTATTTCGTCCAAAATATGGAACTTTTCCAAATCCTAGCCCTTAATAAATTTACTCATGTAGAATTCTGCCAAAGGAATTGATGCAATCTCCCCGCTTAAGTGGTCGTGCCGTCTAAGGGGTGACTATCACGGTACGGTGAGAGCTAGGTTATACTCCCAATCTTCTATATGGAGGGTGTTTTTTTTTCAAAATTATTTTCCACTCTCCCTCCACGTTAATGCAAGTACACTTCCTCTAAATTCAGCCTAACTTATAAGCATAATTAGTATATATGTGTGCAACATGAACAGGTAGTAAGACGTGGTGCTAAAATAAAGAAATGTATTTGTTTCTTATTTATTATAATTACTATTTTTATTTGGTTAAAATAGTATTAGTTGTAACACTGCCCTGGTTACATTCATACTTAATCACTTTACACACAACTTGTGAATGTGGGGAATGCCAGGCCTCCACCGTGGTTCGGATTCCACGTTAAACTGTAGGTCCTTCATTTCATCTCACAAATCACCCTACCATTACACATTAGCGTAAGTGCGTATAGCCCGAACGAGTAGTAACACGCGGTACTAATAATAATAATAATAATAATAATAATAATAATCACTTTACAATTACTTGCAAATTATATCTCATATATATTTATATATGTTATCAAACAAGTAACTTATGTAAATGAATAGCCTGATACCAAACTACATATGATTTTATACCCTATCCACTTACATTGACCTAAAATAAACAATATTGGGCATCGTCTGATATCGAACCAATGACCCGAAACCCTATAGTTCGCCACACACTCTACCGATAACTGATGACAGCGAAGCTATTGTTCTGTCTGAAGGTAGCACATTGGCAGACATTTGTCTGCTACCGGCGGACGTAGGACCTTGTAGGGCCGCCAAACCACGGTACTACTATGACATAGAAGCTAAGGCCTGCGTCAAGTTCCGTTACGGCGGTTGCTATGGCAACTGCAACAATTTCGCCACAGTGGAAAAATGCGAAACGTCCTGTCCGACGAAGATCAAATCTTTCCGGTGAGTAAGGATTGCTCTATAATAACACAATCTCTTGTATGAATAGCTCTATAATAACACAATCTCTTGTAGGAGTAGCTCTTTAATAACACAATCTCTTGTAGGAATAGCTCTATAATAACACAATCTCTTGTATGAATAGCTCTATAATAACACAATCTATTGTAGGAATAGCTTTATAATAACACAATCTCTTGTAGGAATAGCTCTATAATAACACAATCTCTTGTATGAATAGCTCTTTAATAACACAATCTCTTGTAGGAATAGCTCTATAATAACACAATCTCTTGTAGGAATAGCTCTATAATAACACAATCTCTTGTAGGAATAGCTCTATAATAACACAATCTCGTGTAGGAATAGCTTTATAATAACACAATCTCTTGTAGGAATAGCTCTATAATAACACAATCTCTTGTAGGAATAGCTCTATAATAGTCTACTATGATCTCTTACAGATATATTGCTTTTATATTGTTTCCTCCACATTTTAGTATCCGTTCGGGTTAGACTCAAAAATTAATCACGCAACTAAAATAAAGGGGAGGAAAGTATAATTTTGGAAGGATAGTTCAAAACTGTCAGGAATAAATATACTTTACACAAACTAGTGGGGGTACGAACCTCAGCTTCCCTGTCGCTGGATACCCAATCCGACATGAAAATGCTACGTTAAACCATGTAACCACAAATTTAGGCTTGGCCGTATTTAATAAATTTTAAGTTTCATAGTAAGGGCCTGTATATATTAGAGACAATTCTATTTAGAGCAACATTAATAACACTCTACCATATTATTAAGTATTATATTACAAATATTAGTAATAATTAACGAAACTAACAGCTGTAGATCACATGAACAAATTTAGAAATACATGAAAGTAGATCTAGTAACGGTTCTGTCAGCTAAGGTTCTTTCTATAAAAGTAGATCTAGTAACTTCTAGCTGCCAGATAAGGTTCTTTCTATAAAAGTAGATCTAGTAACTTCTAGCTGCCAGATAAGGTTATTTCTATAAAAGTAGATCTAGTAACTTCTAGCTGCTAGATAAGGTTATTTCTATGAAAGTAGTTCTAGTAACTTCTAGCTGCTAGATAAGGTTATTTCTATAAAAGTAGATCTAGTAACTGTTCTAGCTTCCGGATAAGGTTCTTTCTATAAAAGTAGATCTAGTAACTTCTAGCTGCCAGATAAGGTTCTTTCTATAAAAGTAGATCTAGTAACTGTTTTAGCTGCCAGATAAGGTTCTTTCTATAAAAGTAGATCTAGTAACTGTTTTAGCTGCCAGATAAGGTTACTTCTATAAAAGTAGATCTAGTAACTTCTAGCTGCCAGATAAGGTTATTTATATAAAAGTAGATCTAATAACTTCTAGCTGCCAGATAAGGTTATTTCTATAAAAGTAGATCTAGTAACTGTTATAGCTGCCAGATAAAGTTCTTTCTATAAAAGTAGATCTAGTAACTTCTAGCTTCCAGATAAGGTTATTTCTATGAAAGTAGATCTAGTAACTGTTCTAGCTGCCAGATAAGGTTATTTCTATGAAAGTAGATCTAGTAACTGTTCTAGCTGCCAGATAAGGTTCTTTATATGAAATAAGATCTAGTAACTTCTAGCTGCCAGATAAGGTTCTTCCTATGAAAGTAGATCTATTAACTGTTTTAGCTGTCAGATAAGGTTCTTCCTATGAAAGTAGATCTAGTAACTGTTTTAGCTGTCAGATAAGGTTCTTGGTATGAAAGTAGATCTAGTAACTGTTCTAGTTGTCAGATAAGGTTCTCCCTATGAAATTAGATCTAGTAACTGTTCTAGCTGTCAGATAAGGTTCTCCCTATGAAATTAGATCTAGTAACTGTTCTAGCTGCCAGATAAGGTTCTTCCTATGAAAGTAGATCTAGTAACTGTTTTAGCTGTCAGATAAGGTTCTCCCTATGAAATTAGATCTAGTAACTGTTCTAGCTGTCAGATAAGGTTCTTGCTATGAAATTAGATCTAGAAACTGTTTTAGCTGTCAGATAAGGCTCTAGCTAAGAATATTTTACCGTACTTTATTTATACAGCCTATACTGGGTCAGCAAATTTAATATCGCCTTTAAGAAAAGGATGACGGTGAATTCAAATAAATGTAATACTTCCGTGCGGCCATAGTAGGCCTATCTACACATTTACAAAACTGTCATGGAGATAGCAGACAATATGTATGTGAGTCCCAAGTAGACGGAAAAACATTTAGAGAGAAGATTATCTCAATTATATCCGTTCGAGACTTGAACCCTTACCTCCCTAACACTAGAAAAAAACAAATATAATAAAACAGATAGCTTTATACATATGTGTTATGATGACACATGAGTGTTAGATGCTCCATTTTAAAGTTAAATTAGTTTGTAAGTAAAGACTAGCTCAGATATATTAATAAATGTAATTCATTTGTCTTTCACGGTTTTATGAAATCTTTCCACTTACTATCAACAATTGTTTAATTTCTCAGCTCAATATAGAGCAATTGTAATCTTTACAGGGCTATAAACAATTAGTACGGAGCTGTAACATTAATTAATGGCAGTGTCTAATTACAGCAGCAACCTTACACTTGTATCATAATATTCTAATAAGAAGAACGTTAATAATTATTTATGTATTAACAGGATATATTAAAACTACAATAAAAAAAAACCGCCTCAGTGGCGTAGTTGGCTAACGCGCTTGTCGTGTTGAAGCTCGACTGGCTGAGGACGGGGAGATCGGGGTTCGAATCTCGGTCGGGTGAACTGGGGGTGGTTTTTCATTAAATGGTTTTCCACGCAAAATGCGGGTTCACTTCCTCTAATTCAACCTTCCCAAGCCCTAATCCTTTAGAGTAATTAGTACTTAAAGCCTATAACCCGTACGGGTAGTAAGACGCGGTGCTAAATAATAATATTATTATTATTATTACAATAAAAAGGGAAAAAAATATATCAACGTACACGTGATCGTTTTACTTTAAAACGTCAAAAAAAGGTACCACCTTATCTGACTACACTTTTTACCCTATCATATAAAGAGAAAGTATTGTAATCTTGGACGTTGTATATGTGTTATTGTGGTGACCTGGCGGCCTAGGGATAAGGTGTCAGACTTCTGTGCTGGCGGCCGGGGTTCAACCCTCGGTCCCGGCACAGATTTATCTGATTACCAAACCCTTCCTTCACCTCTGACAAGACATCTTGTGAATGTGGGGAATGCCAGGCCTCCACCGTGGTTCGGATTCCACGTTAAACTGTAGGTCCTCCATTTCATCTCACAATCACCCTACCATTACACATTAGCGTAAGTGCGTATAACCCTAACGGGTAGTAAGACGCGGTGATAATAATAATAATAATAATAATAATAAATGTGTTATTACCCAGAAACCACCATTCGGTCTATTGCTGTACACCATCTGAACTAATCACGATAGTGTGGGAATAAGGAAGAAGGTTGAATCGATAGGAAGTGTACCAACATTTGCGTGTAGAGAAAGAGTGGGGGACAATTATCTAGGAAACCCCACCCTCAATACACCCGACCGTAATTAAAACCTCGGTCTACCCTTCATATGAAAACCAGTCTAACGCGAGAGTGACGCTTTAAACCATATAACCACCAAAAACGGGTCATTCTCTTTCCCAGTGATAATTTAACGGCCGTTCATACACAACGTCAAGACCCATCATAATATTCACAATTACAATATTTTATTTAAATGATAAGGTAAAAAATTCTCAGTTGTAAACATCGTCTAGTTCCTATATATTTCATCTTTTTTAATAAAAAAAACACGCCTTGCTCTATAGACGATCCCTTCACACCTAACCTAATACGATGAACAACTCACAAGAGTGCGTTGTGTGTTTAAGCTTTTCAAACTTTAATCAACGCAACAACTCATCTCGGAGTTAATTAACAGCTTGGCGTACCATTATTTCATCAGTTAGCTACCATTGTGTTCTCACCGAACAAAGAGAAATGACTCATTCAAGTGTAAAAGTCTCTTTTCGAAAACCTTACTCTCAGGGATTTGTTTCAATTAGATACATCTGAACATCTGAACGCTTCGAGAGGTGCGAGTTTTTTTCAAACATCTGGTTTTGTTTTAGTAATGAATGTTTAGTTTCTCTGGTAGTGCGCTCAAACGTAAACGTAAAATTAACAAACTTAACCAGATTTACAAAATTAAGTTTATTTAGAGTAATTTTACATTTTCTACAGTGAAAAAAGTGCTAAACACCAAAATTAGTAACTAAGGTAGTAATATTTCAAGGCAGAATCCGTGATAGACGTGTGTGATATTTAGTTATTAACAGCTAGAATAAAATCAACCATATTGAGTAATTTCTGCTAGTTCAGAGTAGATGGTGAGCTCGCACATCCCTCACAGACTCTGCCTTTAAATATGAGTGACGTATGAGCCCATGCATGGGATTGACCTAGCGTGGTCGGACCAACATTGATGGTCACGTCGTCTAAGACGTCACTCTCATGTCAGAAACGTAACATGCCCGTTGACAAAGATTTCAGGAGTTAGATCCCGATCGGGTGTACTGAGGGTGTTTTAATAGTTTTTCATCTCCCTCAAAGAAAATGCGGGTACACTTCCTCTAAATACACCCTTCCTCATCCTTAATCCTAACGGGTAGTAAGACGTTGTGCTTAAGAAAATTGTATATTTCCCTGACATCGGCTGTGTTTCATGTCAAGGATGGAGAATCCTAGACATCACGTGACGAGGGAGGAGCCTATCTGGGAGGAGCAGGAGGACTGGTCGGAGTACCTCCCCGAGGAGGAATGGTCCTCGTTCGAACCTGAGCCGGACCGGTTAGACTACCCAATCCTCGACCGGAAGAACACTCTTAGAGTGTCCGGAAGACCCGTGGTCATCAACATCTTCCCCGGCGGCTACCATCCTCGCGAGCGGCAGAGGCCCAGCTTCCAAGTGTTAGTCGACCAGGAGGAGGCGGATGATCCAGTGCTGTACCCGAGGATTATTAGGGGGATACCAAGGCGGTAAAACACGGAGAGTGACCAACCACTAAGTCACGTGCTCCTGTCATTTGCCGGTAATGGTACAGCCGTATCGTAGGTCACGTGTCCCAAGGTGTCAAGTCTCACAACAGTATCAATTCTTGATTGAGGGATTTGCCGTGCATTTTATGAACACGACTTACAAACTAAATGAAATATAGACAAGACAACACAACCAGCCACTGATTAATTCCTTAGAAAGTGGGGTAGCCCTTCATTTCACCAACTATACATTTGTCTGGAATGGAACCCGAGACCCTAAGCTCGATAAGCAGACATGGTATCGACTGAGCTATGATGTGTCACAATATATTGTATCATCAGTGTTAGACTGAGCCTGGTTCGAGTCTTGAGTGGGGATTTTTTTTTTATTGTATCATTAGCTCTCCTTTCTTCTCATCTCTATTCTTAGATTTAGACGTCTCTGATTAGATTCTTACTCGTGTGTTAAAACATATCAACTAATAATAAACCATCTTTGGTGGCTACATGGTCTAAGGCGCCATTCTCGCGATAGACTTGACTGTCGAAGACAGAGAAATCAGTGCTTGGTACCGGTCAGGTATACTGTAGGTGGTATTCCCTATATTGTTTTCCACTGTATCTCCACGCAAATGCTAGTACACTTCGTCTAAATTCAATATTGCTAATACATTTGTGTAGCTAATACATAGCCTGATTGGATACTAAGACACGGCGCTAAAAAGAACACATAAAGATGGTTCAAGTCTATTATCTTACGAATCCGAGTCTTGGAGAACAGGTTTGACACAGGCGGGCTTACTTTTAACACTTAAATTATAAAGTTGCTACAAAAAATAAAAATAGTAGTTAAATATTAATATTCTTTCTTGAATATATTCTTATAACATGTATACATTCAGTTGATTGTTGTATTAATGGTCTGGGGTTTGTTTGTTGAATATGTTTTAATAAACCACCAAACAAGGGTTATTATAACTCTATCAAACAGCAATTAAAGGAATTTGAATTTTGATTTGATTTTATGTTAACGAATCCTATGATCAAAATATTTTTGTTTTGTCTTTTTTTAAAAACCTAATTTTCAACGGGAATTTTTTTTATTAAACATGCTTATTATGTTTTGTTTTTTTTCTGAATACAATTTAAAATAAAACACAGATCCAATATGAAAACAACTCTGTAAATGGAACGAAGCAGAGAAATGGAAATATAATGTAATTTTTTTTGGGGAGGGGGAGGGGGGAGGAAGTCCACAGAATTGTACAAGTCGTCTCTTATTTGTCTCCAAAACATTTGTTTCGGCCTCCGGTAGCCCCCCTTCCCCCCTCACTCTGTGAGTCTGAGAGCTTCCTGGCGCCTCTAGAGAGCACAAAAGCGTCGCGGGGGGTGAAGGGGGGGGGGTACGAACACATTCAGAGCCACTTCCTGAGTAACGTCCGTCAGATTCACAACCGGGGCGAGTAATTTTTTTTTTTGTGACACAAGAATTACCCTCTTGGATGACCGCATGGTCTAACGCGCGACTCTCGCAGTAGACTAGAACTGCCGATGACGCAGAGATCAAGGTTCATATCTAGGTCGGGTGTACTGAAGGTATTATTTTTCTTAAAATAAATTCACACTCTCCCTTTATACAAATGCTGCTACATCATCTCTAAATTCAACCTTAATCATATGTTAGACATTAGCGTAGCTATTATTTATTATTATTATTATTATTATTATTAGCACCACGTCTTAATACCCGTTCGAGTTATACGCACTTACGCTAATGTTTAATGGTAGGGGGATTGTGAGATGAAATGGAGGACCTACAGTTTAACGTGGAATCCGAACCACGGTGGAGGCCTGGCATTCCCCACATTCACAAGATGTCTTGTCAGAGGTGAAGGAAGGGTTTGGTAATCAGATAAATCTGTGCCGGGACCGAGGATTGAGCCCCGGCCACCAGCATAGAAGTCTGACACCTATTAGCTTAATTACTTCATATTAATACGAGCCGAAAAGGTAGTAGAACATGGTGGCAAAAATATTTATTTATTTATCCTCACGTCTTTCTACCTGCTCAGGTTATTAGCATATATGATAATTACTCTCTTGGGGTAGGGTAGATGAAATAGTTAGGGGTGTGTGAGGGCCACTTTTTCAATTCGTAGTGCATTCGAATCAAAAATATTAAATATTCTCGAAGCCGAATCGGAGTTCGAATATTTTATTTTAATTGTTTTATGCTCGAAAAAATATTATACTGTGGTTATTTATATTACTTTATGCACTAAAATTACTTGGCTATTATTTTATTGCACAATTGTTTGTTATATTAATTCTTGTTACTCTGACCAATCAAGTTATTATCACAACATGAAATTCAATTTCTTCAGATCCATCCCATTTAATATTAATATGTACTGTAAAAAAGGGTGACCTGGCGGTCTAGGGGTAAGGTCACAGACTTCTGTGCTGGGGGTCCGGGGTTCAATCCTCGGTCCCGGCACAGATTTATCTGATTACCAAACCCTTCCTTCACCTCTGACAAGACATCTTGTGAATGTGGGGAATGCCAGGTCTCCACCGTGGTTCGGATCCCACGTTAAACTGTAGGTCCTTCATTTCATCTCACAATCACCCTACCGTTACACATTAGCGTAAGTGCGTATAACCCGAACGTGTAGTAAGACGTGGTGCTAATAATAATAATAATAATAATAATAATAATAATACTGTAAAAAAGCTCAGAATATTTATAATTGAACGTAAATAGAGTATTTTATCTGTTAATATTTTTTTATTGGCGAAGCTTCGAAGCCAGATTTTTTTTTTCGAAGCAAAGTCGAAGCTGATGTTTGTTTCGAAGCCAAGTCAAAAATTTCTAAACTTCGCACACCCCTAGAAATTAGCATTTTAAACGTAATCTACTGACATTTACTTGGAGGGTGAGTGGGAAGCATTTAGGGGAGAAAAAAACACCTTCAGAAGACTCTAACGGGAATCGAACACTGATCTCCTTGTCATCATAAGGTCAGTCTGACACGAGAGTGACGCCTCTTAGTCCATTCGGCCACTAAAACGGATGAAGCGATAGATATAATAAAATCATCAACTTGCACGTACAGTAGCCCCACGGCTTCTTTGGTGCTAACTGACAGCTCACAGCTGACTTCTCACAGTCAACATTTAGGTATATACCCAAATTTCGACTGTCAAAAGTGACAGCTGCTAAACACATGTTTTTGCAGATCATATGGTTCGGCGTAGGTATACATTATTTGGTCTGGTAACTTTTCAACGCTGTCAGTCAGCACCAAAGAAGCCATGGGGCTACTGTATGTTACCATAATATCCCCGAATCATCGTTCTATGACGCTTCGCCCATAATTCGTCACTTAGTGATATCGTGAAAATGAGACCTGCCTCTACCATGGAGAAGATTAGTGAGGCACTGAGGCTCAGGCTCTTTCTGGGAAGCTACAGTTTGTTTCCCCACAGGGTCAACATTTAAATTCCCGCCGTATGAAAACAGGCAGATTCGGAGTTCACACTATGTTAGTTTTCAAGGCTCTATTAAGCGTCTTTACGATAAATCTTTCTTTCAACCGGATCATATTTAACGATACCCTTTATCATGGTTAGATAAAATTATTATTATTAGCACCGCGTCTTACTACCCGTTCGGGTTATACGTACTTACGCTAATGTGTAATGGTAGGGTGATTGTGAGATGAAATGGAGGACCTACAGTTTAACGTGGAATCCGAACCACGGTAGAGACCTGGCATTCCCCACATTCACAAGATGTCTTGTCAGAGGTGAAGGAAGGGTTTGGTAATCAGATAAATCTGTGCCGGGACCGAGGATTGAACCCCGGACCCCCAGCACATAAGTCTGACACCTTACCCCTAGACCACCAGGTCACCTACGGTTAGACAAAAGAAAACAAGAGGTGCATCAGGTTAAGTCACAGCCTTTTAACCTAAAACGTTGTTGACGCGAGCCGTGTGAAGGTTGCGTAATGACGTCATCACTCAGTCTATGTTCACACCAATCCGGCGCAAGGAAAGGGGGGGAGGAGGGGAGGGAGGAAGTTAGCAAATTGTAGATTAATTGACTTACTATTAATATCCGTCGTGAAGGGCTTCAGGTAATTCTATTAATTAAGTCGAGGATACATTTAAAATCTAATTAAGGCGGCTTGTTTGAGAGCGTGTTCATGCTGATTAGAATATTAGGTCCTCTCTCTAACCTCTTAGCTCAGTCGGTAGTGTGTGTGCATACCGACTCAAGGACCTGAGGTTCGATTCTCGTATTTAAAAAGAATGTATAAATAGTAATATTAGGGATACATCCTTTCACATTATGTTGTGTTTATATAGTTTGTGAGTCATGGGTTGATATAATCTGCTATTTCCTAAATAATAATAATAATAATAATAATAATATAAAGCACCGCGTATTACTACCCGTTCGGGTTATACGCTTTGAGTACTAATTACTCTAATGGATTAGGAATTGGGAAGGTTGTATTAGAATATGTGAACCCGCATTTGCGTGGAGGGAGAGTGGAAAACCATTTAGGAAAAACCACCCCCAGTTCACCCGACCGAGATTCGAACCTCGATCTCCCCATCTCAGCAGTCGAGCTCAACACGAGTAGCGCGTTAGCCAACTACGCCACCGAGGCGGGTTATTTCCTAAAGTATTTTTTAAAATTCCCCTAGTAAAAATTAAGCGACATAATATTTTCATTTTTGTTGGTTTAATTAGCTCCTATTAGAATGTTTATAATATCTTTTAAAAGTAGATCAAAGAAAAAGGTTCCGTGATGAGACTATGTTTATACCTGTACAGCTGAGTTAGGTTTCCAGCACTTACTGTGATAGGTTGGTAATACCGCCTTAAACACGCTTCAGTGGCTGAATGATTTAAGGCGTCACTTCCGTGTTGGAACGGCTCACTGATGGTGGGGAGATACAAGTTCGAACTCACGTCGGGTCTACTGAAGGTGTTTTTTTTATTAAATGATTTCTCATTCTCCTTTCAATAAATGGAGGTAGATTACCTCTAAAATTCTTCCTTTATCATCTCAACCCTCAGACAAATAATATACTCAGACACCCAACCTCCATGTTAAAGTGGTTGTGCTCCTTTTGGCAGCTTGAATCCTTCCCCACTAGGATCGCTGTGGTTAGTCCTATTATTCCCCAGCAGTGACACTAGCGAAGCCCAGTGTTGAAGGACTCAAGCTTGCAAAACCCCAGTAAGGTTGAAAGTCTGTGTCTTACTCGTCTCTGTCTCTGACCCATTTGCATGGGCTCCCATATATGGGCGATAAGAGGGGCTGAAACCCCCTTTATCACTCTGTAATATTTACCTTTATTATATTATTTTTTATGAAAATATAAATGTGTGTATTTGGAATTTATATTTTAAGAATTTTTTTTAGTTATTAAAATTGGCTTTTGAAACTCGTGTAATTATGTTAAAATGCTCTAAAACTACCTCTGACGAGATTAAATACCTGAATTTTTCTCTCGGGTAGGAAAGGGTGGTCTGCCACACCCAAGGCAGATAAAACTTCCAGTCCCCCCTCCCATTTGGAAAACTCACGTGGGTGCCCCTGACCATTAGAGTAATTGTCATATATGCATATATAACCTAACACTCGTAAGACGAGGTGCAACAGAAAATACAGCGGGAACAGGACGTGAATCCGTGGTTAGTTTTGCTCTGATCTACTTTAAAATAAAATTAAATAAGACCTGTTACAGTAGCCCCACGGCTTCTTTGGTGCTGACTTACAGCTCACAGCTGACAGCTAAAAGCTTTGAAAAGCTACCAGACCAAATTATGTATCCCTACGCCTAACCATATGATCTGCAAAAACATGTGCTTAGCAGCTGTCACTTCTGACAGTCAAAATTTAGGTATATACCTAAATGTTGACTGCCGTAAGTCAGCTGTGAGCTGTCAGTCAGCACCAAAGAAGTCATGGGGTTACTTTATGTTAACATTTTTTTTTAAAATAAAACAAAATTGACATATGAATAAATAAACTATTAATTAGATCACAATTTATCTTCCTTCGAGAGAAGAATGGAGAAAATTGCATTTGTATCAGTTTCCTTGTTAGATGTTAATATTGTTTTTAATATCCTAGTTAATTGACTATTGGAAAGGCTATTAAATTTCAAAAATAATTTTTACCTCTTGGAGGCACTTATACCCAGATTTGTAGAGCTGATCCCTTAAGCAAGCAACCCGGCGCACAGGAAACTATTAGCGCGTCCGATAGGCTCACTCCCACTGTTTCTGACCTTGAACAAGACTCGGTGATAAATATCCGCCGACAAGCTTACAACGTATTACCCACATCGGTGGGGACGCAGGTTTAGAGTCAAGTTCATCTGAATCGTCAGTGATGAAGAGATCGAGAGGGTTTAGGAGTAAGGTGTCAGACTCCCGTACCGGGGGTCCGGGGTTCAATCCTTGGTCCAGGCACAGATTTATCTGATTACCAAACCCTTCCTTCACCTCTGACAAGACATCTTGTGAATGTGGGGAATGCCAGGCCTCCACCGTGGTTCGGATTCCACGTTAAACTGTAGGTCCTCCATTTCATCTCACAATCACCCTACCATTACACATTAGCGTAAGTGCGTATAACCCGAACGGGTAGTAAGACTCGGTGCTAATAATAATAATAATAAGAAGAAGAAGCGGGAGAAAAAGGAGTCGAAGCTTGAATCTTAGCGGAGTATATTGTGATTGTCCTTCTCTCGATTCTTTTTACCCTTTATCTACGCAAATGTGGGTACAGTTTCCTCTAAATTAGACTTTACTCGTTCTTATCCATTTTATTGTAGCTAGAGATGGTTGGCCAGAGAGGGGGTAGTAGTACTAGGCCTACTAAAACAAAACGAAATCAGAGCGCGTCTGATGGACACCCACTTTGATTGTAGGGAGAACTTGATGACGTATGTTGGCGCAGAAATGTGGCAGGGGGGTGGGGGGATTAGTGTGAGGAGGGTTTCCTCCTCTTATGGCGCATAAAGAGAACGAGACACAGAGGGACAGGTAGCAAGGGGGACGACAAAGAGGATGTTGAGGAAAATGTGCAGATGAGAGAATGAAACTGTTTCCTTATGTTTCTTACCACCCGTCCACAAATTGACATCACTCACGATTATGGAAGGAACACTTGAGAAGAAGTGTTCTTTGTCTTGGTATTGGACGAAAGTCTAGAAACCATTAATGTGGGGGGGGGGAGGGGGGGAATGACACTCAACGTACCCGACCGAGATTCAAAATTCCAATCCCCTCGCCATTGTAAGTACAGTTTAATTTTGACTATGACGTCTTATACAACACGATCACCGATACGAGGCATTTAGAAGGGCTGAATAATCGGTTTGTAAACGTTTTTTTTTTGCAATGCTGCTCCTCAATGGAAGAAGACCCGTCCGTCTGTCTGACTGATACTATTGTGTGTCTGCCCGTCTGTCTGCACCCCGCACTGCACCCAAAGCTTCCCAACCTCCCCGATGAAACTGTGTATGTTAAAGCGCCCCCCCACACCGGGGGTACATGTACGTTTCGATAAATTTGACGCGTCCGGATTCTTTCGTAAACATGTTCACTTGATTAAATTTCCTTCTCTGTCTGTTGGTAGGCTATCATTTACAAGTACACTATAGCATTATTGTATATAGGGGTGAGGGGAGGATGGTTTGGGGGTGAAGGGGAGGGGGAGGTTGAAAAGCAACTAATACATTGGTTCTGTGTAACTTTCAATATTTATTTTGTGTCAGTTTGTTTAATCCATATTTACAATTATATTGTCTCGTTATTAACTTTTATGATAAGTAAATATACACAAGGGTTGTTATATATTATTTAGAAAAGTTAATATGTAAAAGGTAAATCAACATTTTGTTTGTTAGATGATTTAATCACTTTATACAAACACACACATTTTAACCATAACTAGGCCAAGGTAGCATAATCTAATTAGCTGTCCGGATGTTCTGTTTTTAAATAGATCACAAATTATTCTTTTTATTTTAATGTTGTATTCAGCGTGCACTTTTTGAATCACCTGATTACATTAAACAGATGACATAAAGTTCTAGGATAAAGTAGGTGACCTGGCAGTCTAGGGGGTAAGGTGTCAGACTTCTGTGCTGGCGGCCGGGGTTCAATCCTCGGTCCCGGCAAAGATTTATCTGATTACCAAACCCTTCCTTCACCTCTGACAAAGACATCTTGTGAATGTGGGGAATGCCAGGCCTCCACCGTGGTTCGGATTCCACGTTAAACTGTAGGTCCTTCATTTCATCTCACAATCACCCTACCATTACACATTAGCGTAAGTGCGTATAGCCCGAACGGGTAGTAAGACGCGGTGCTAATAATATTAGTTCTAGGATAAACACAACAGTCAGGCCCCCGGTCATATTTTATCAGTGTGAATATTTAAAACTGTCTTTGATCGACGAAAAATAATACCCTTTACTTAAAATTGCAAAAGTACTTAATTGAAAATTAAATTAAACTTAAGTATTTTACTTGATATAGTGATCAGAGTTCCTAGCTACAGATCCAGAGGTCCCGGATTCGATCCCCAGTGCTTTCAGAATTTATCTGTGAAGCAATGAATCTGTAACGGAATCAAACTAAGCCTTATGAGGGCCGATGAGGAGAATCTTTAATGTACAAGTAGCGGCTCCGGTCTAGAAAAATAAGCTTAATGACCTTAGGGCTCATGGTGCTGACTATTTGACACCCTCTATCCACCAATGTTGGCACTATCATTGCTAACGGCAGCGGCCGCTCAGTCGGCTTAAATCGTTTGCGGGCTCGAAGCCATGGAGTTATTATGAAATATGTAGAGTAAAAAATAAATATTATCTACGTGAAGACTACTTTTTTTTAAAAACTTAATATTTGAAAAAAATATTTATAATCCCCCTGCTTTCATATTAAATTCGTAATTGGTGTTTATATGACAGGGACAGCACTCATGTGGCAAATTACGGTTTCCAGCGCTGAGCGCATGCGCAAATGGACCAAGATAATGTGTTTGAAACATAGGCCCTTGTGTGTTGGTCGTATGGCGTCCCGTCACCCGCCATAGACGTACATTCTGTGGCGTCGGTTATCGGAGAATGACAGGCGGACGTCGGATAGTCACTTCTTGCGCGGATTTAAATTGAATAAAAAAAAAGTTTGTGAACTCTTAACTCGACCAAACAAGGGCATGCTCAAGTGGATTTTTGAGTGAAGGGAGAAAAAAAAATGGTTCAAGGGATTGTTCGATATTTATATTGGTTCATATTTAAAAATAAACATATATTTTTTTATATGTACATCTTTATTCTACCCAATCAGGTTATACATAGATTTATATTATTTGGGAAATTATGAGGAAAATAAAGTTTGGGGAAATCTACCTTCAATACACCTAGCCTAGATTCGAACCTTTGACCTCTCCCCTTACACCAGATAACAAAACCAGATGAGTCTGACGACTTAACCCGCGTGTCCACTGATGTGAGATTACCAATAGATACATATTAGTGAAAAACGTAAAAAATTCAACTCACAAAATTTTAATTTACATCAAATGTAGTTTTGTTTTTTATATAACCATAGAAAAATAACAATTGGCAATATCAATTCGAATCAACAGTTTAAAAAAAATAATCATAAACATTAAAAGTTAGCATATTTACATCAAAACTATTGAACTTTAAAACATTCATCATAATAATTGTTTGTTAAATAGTAATTTTCATTATGTTATGCTTGAACAAAAAAGGTCAAATAAGTTTAAGTATTCGCTTGTAGGATTATATGTGCACTTTCTAAATATTAACCATTTCAAAACAACACCTATCTCTTGAAGAGCATTTGAGAACATATTTTATTTAAATGTGTTTGGTTGTTTTTATAAAATTTAACTTCCGTCTGACAAAATCACACTTTTGTAAACGTTACTTGTGCCACTTTTGATTTGTTTCTTTTCACTTTTGCAAAGGACAGAGACTAAACTGTTTTTAATTTAAAAATAAACTTTTTCAAAGGTTTGTTTTAGCCACATGAATGCGTATGGTCCGGTGTGACCATCTTTGACACAAAAAGAAAATGGTTGGCTCTTTATAGTCTTTTTTTTCTAAAAATAATTATCTATATTTGAATTTAAAAAAAAAAGTGTATGAGAAATGACTCACTGAATTTTAACTGTTAATTTTTATACTAAATCATAGAAAATACAGAAATATTTTTATGTCCAACATTAATAACAATATACCGTATTTTTTTATAGTTATTGATAATATCCATCAAACTTGACAGCTGCTAATTACATGACTTGACGTATGAATAAGTGAGAGTATATCTAAAAGCTTTTCCATAGGTCAAATAAGGTATATTAAAATCGGACTGAATCTAGCTCTTAAAGGTTTTCTAAAAAAAAAAATTCACTCTATGAGAAAGGTTTAATGTTTAGAAAGTGTACTCGCATTTGTGTGGTGGTAGGGTGGTAAACATTTTAATAAAGATAAAAGTGATAACCTTGTCACATTCTAACATTGACCTCCCACCCACTGGCACACGAGACTAAACGAGCTTGAAATTTACTCCTGTTTGTCCACCGATGCAAGCCTAAAGATACTAAATAAAGTTGTAATTTGATTCGTTAACTTGAATAAATTGTTCTTTCATTGAAATCATTAGCAATAAGATAATGACGTTAAAATGTCTATAATTTGTTAAAGCTCTTGGTAAGAAATCAATTTCAATTTTATTAAATGGCTTTATATATCGTATAGGAGGTAAAGGCTTAGCTTAGACAGAATTAAATTAGTTTATAAATCTGTGTTTAAAAGTTCTCTCTATATATTAAATGTCTCATTTTTTAAAATAAAATGTATCTTATAAACTATATAAACTGTGTTATTTATGAATTGATAAATAACAAATAATTTTTAACAACATTTTAAAATTTCCTCCGGGCCGGATTTGAACCAGCGACCTATGGATATCTATTTTTCTAAATTCTACAGTCCACCGCTCTACCAACTGAGCTACCAGAGGATTATATATATTTTAAGGAATTACAATCCATATAATAGATATAATACTAAAGTATTCTTTGACAAAAGTAATTATTTACAATGCTATCATATATCAAAGATAAAATAGAGTCAACAGCTGTCAGATTTGTCGTCACAGGGAATACGTCAGTAAATTACTCACGTCAGTAAATAACTTGACCTTAAAGAGCTTAAGTCCATAAGGAGCTTCATAATTTTTCATCTGAATGTTTAAACAATCCATCAAAAATACTTTTAAGTATTTCCCTTATAATGGAGATAAACAAATGAAATAAAATAATTCTCAAATTTATAATGTTGGAATTTTTTTTTATTTTTGTAAATTTTATGAAAAAAAAATAATATTTTATTTCGTAAATTTATGAAACATTGAATAGAATCTTTGTAACGCATCCAGCTATTTACCTGCAAACAATCTGGTAAATAAAACGTTAGATAAATGTCCACTTTTTTTTCCTTATAAATGCTTCCATTTTATTTACGTTCGGTTAGGAGATAAGGTTGTATCTTAGTACCACGAGGTTACCGTCACAAGAATACCCGGCGGGACATTCGGCCACTGACCGAAGGAGAATATCTAGGTCAGATCTGCCCCAAGTGGTGGGGGGCATGAAATAATGCGTATGTGATACAGTTTCACTAACATTTTTTAATAGGGGGCGTAGCTCAGATGGTAGAGCGCTCGCTTAGCATGCGAGAGGTACCGGGATCGATACCCGGCGCCTCCAAAATTTTAATTTTATTAAATATCAAATCTTCAAAAAAATAGAATTTAAATATTTTGTAACACAAATATTTCTCAGAATTTAAAATTTAATTTGGAATTATAAACGATTTTTTTTCACCACTCAAGATTTCAAAATGCATAAGTCAATATGTAATATATTTTTAATTGTGTACTTCTATGCTGGCGGCCGGGGTTCGATCCCCGGTCCCGGCAAAGATTTATCTGATTACTAATCCCTTCCTTCACCTCTGACAAGACATCTTGTGAATGTGGGGAATGCCAGCTCTCCACCGTGGTTCGGATTCCACGTTAAACTGTAGGTCCTCCATTTCATCTCACAATCACCCTACCATCACACATTAGCGTAAGCGCGTATAACCCGAACGGGTAGTAAGACGCGGTGCTAATAATAATAATAACACGTTTGTTTCCTAAATTCGACTTGATATAGACCATAGATTTAACCTATTACATCAAAACTCGAAGGAACCATAAGTCATGAGTTGTCTATTTTTTTTTATAAAGGCATCCAAAGTACCCAAAATATTCATATGTAGTGTTTTAGGGATGGGCAAGGTAGAATCCAGAGGAAGTGCATTATCATTTGCGTGGTAGTGCAATATATATCCAAACGTCTTATCTCCCAGGCAGTTCAGTTTATTGATATGTGACGACTTAGACCACTTTCCCGTCGAAGCGTGTGTCAGTTTATGTTATCATCTCGGTAAAAGTAGTAAACACATAAAAACCATTTGTTTATTGAGAGTTTAGACGTACGATCGCCTAGAGTTGTAGTTGGTGTCCCATACCACTCGGTCACAAAGAGGAAATATAACCTATTAGACAGTTAATAATAGCTGATCACTAATAATCAGCATGATTGCTCTAAAACCTCGATAAACACAATGGAATAACTATTTTAATAAACTCGTAATACCGTATCATCACAGCCACGAGCGGGGATATATTATTTCATGGCTCCGATTATTAATTCCCTGCTTATAATTCTTCTCTCCCGTTGTTTAAATCAAATTTGTTATGTAAAATAAACAATAATATGTATCTATGTTATAATCCAATTACATGTTAGGCCCTTTAATGTAAACATACGTGCTATACGTTGCATTCAGGATGAATACAAACAGAAATGAAATAAAATAAATGAGATATATTTTGTGTTCATCTATATTCACGTGTTGATTAACAGTTCTTTTTGACAGGTACTCAGTGAGTGCATTATTATGTTCTCTCTTCTAACAAAAATAGTGATATTTAATATGGTATTACAATATCAAATAACTCAATTTGGTGGACGCATGGTCTAAGGTGTAACTATTGTATTATTATTATTAGCATCGCGTCTTACTACCCGTTCGGGTTATACGCACTTACGCTAATGTGTAATGGTAGGGTGATTGTGAGATGAAATGGAGGACCTACAGTTTAACGTGGAATCCCAACCACGGTGGAGGCCTGACATTCCTAACATTTACAAGATGTCTTGTCAGAGGTGAAGGAAGGGTTTGGTAATCAGATAAATCTGTGCCGGGACCGAGGATTGAACCCCGGCCGCCAGCACAGAAATCAGACACCTTACCCTTAGACCGCCAGGTCACCGACTACTATCGTAGTAGACTAGTCCGCCAATGATGGGGAGATGGAAGTTCGAACTTCAGTCGGGTGTACTGAGATTATCTTTCTAGAATAGTTTTTCATTCTCTTTCTAATCAAATGCGGGTACACATCCACTAAATTTTAGCTTTTCCTATATCTAAAACCATTAGCGTAAAATGTGTATAAGCATATAGTT
>CABFVX010007271.1:0-10256 GCA_902151425.1 Timema shepardi
GTAGGCTCCTCGTTAATAAATAGTTGTGTTATATATAATAAAAGCGTGTGCTAAATTCTCATCTGTGAACACGTACAGAACAGTATACCTGTTGCAGATGTAATACAATACCGGTAGTTGTATAACAAAAACTTTTCTATTATTATTGGGGCTTGCAATTATTGACCCGCTTATAGTTTGCTTATTTGTTATAAATAATAACCATATAATAATTTTTTTGCATTAAATATTTATTATGATTTAATATTTTTTACTAAAAAATTAACTTAAATAGATAAGCTTATTCAATAACCTGTGCTGATTATATGAGCTTAAATAGGTGTTGTAGTAAACAAAAAAAAATGTAAATAGTTTGAATTGAATTAAGGATACATTTTGTTTATAATTAAATGCTACCTCAATTACTTATGAAAAAATGTATAAATAACATAATATAAAAAATATCAAAAGATTTATTTTATACTTAGAGTTACGCCTTTCTAGCTTTAACAGCAGAAAAATCATTTACTACTTCATCGTAATTAATATTTTTTAGCAATATCTTTTTCTATTGATAGAATTGCCAGGTGTTAACCTGTCTTGACCCATTGATGACCTTGAGTAATTTTGTATTATTTTCAGCTTAATAAAACCTCGTTCACCAGACGCATTAGTAACTGGCAATGTTAAAAATAATCTGAAAGTAATTACTAAGTTTGGATAAGATGTGGCCATGGACATTTTGTGGATTAAATTTATTAGGTCAAGAGAGGTTGCTTTTGAAACATCCTGACATTTTTCAAATAAAAAACTGACCTGAAACTTAAAACTGTCTATTTCTTCCTCTATTTCAGAAGAATTCTGATCCTTATATTTATTCGCTAAGCGTTTTGCACTAGCTTTTAAATCTTCTACAGTCATACATCGAAAAGACCTGCCCTTTAAAAAATTTAAAGTAATCTAACACTCACTAAAACATTTAAAACGCCATTCCATTTGTTCTAAGACTTTGTTCAAAATAACATGAAAGTCCATTCTGAACCTTTGTTTTCCTGTCAAAACAGTGTCCTCACTTTCTTCCAAAGTCAGTCTTTTCCTCTTCTTTGCCCTTTTCTCCTCGAAGAAACAGTCTATTTCAAGAGATGATCCAGCACAGATGTGTGATGCTTTGTCCAGTATAGCATCAATCCCTGTATCTCAGATGCCTTGTAAGGCATCTTTCAATCCAGTCAAGTGACTAACTCCACGGTCCACGGTCATATCTTTGTGCTGTAGCTGTTCATTCACACGGGAGATCCCACATAACAGAGGAACAAACAAACTTAAAATTAATATGTTTAAGAAGATTTTTAAACACTGATAAACAGTCATGGAATTGAGGGTTGTTAGAAATTTCCTCTGAGGCCTCGACGACTTTATCAATTGAATAAAGTGCACGAACAAGCAGAATATTTGGATGCCATCTTGTACCACAGTGACGCTTGAGAGTGGTAAAAAGATTTTTGGATAATATTTCCCACCTTTTGACACTGAAAGCAAACAATTTGTGCAGTTCTTGTACTGTTCCAAAAAATGTGAAAACATCTGGAGACGCTCCAGCAGCGCGATCACCAAACAAGTTCAATGAATGAGCAGCACATGGCATAAAACGTGCATGGCTGTTAATTGCTTGTAGGGGCCTGGACTCCTGAATACTTCCCTGTCGTATTGGAACCATTGTCATATGTTTGCCCTCACCAAATATGAATATCAAGATCATCGGCTTCTACTTTTTGTGGAATCTCTTCAGTTAAACCAGATCCAGTCGTTCAACTAGTTTTTATTAAATCAATGAGACTTTCTTCAATAGAGCGAACATTCTCCGAAACTTTCACGTACCTAATAATCTGGCACATTTGTTCATGATGGGCTACATGGGGTGTACAATCAAATGAAATTGAGAAATATTTTGCCTTTTTTATATATTTTAATATTTCTTGGCGTACAGTGTCACCTCTTAAATTTATGCTTGTTTTGAATTGTTGGAGAAAAGTAATTTTGAATTCCTTTTTTCTCTTTGCTTTAGGTAATATTCTCTTCTAGCTGTTTATCATAATGAGAAGCAAATTCTAGCAAATTAAAAACAATCAGAATTATTGTCCTCCCGTATAATTGTACTTGAGCCGCGAAAAGCAAAGTTGTTGACTACACAAAAAAAAATGTAATCAATAATAATTTTGAGAATGTGCCGCCATTTCTCTTTTTCTTTTATGGTAATTTCCTTTAGTTCAGTACTGCAACTTTTTAATACTTTTTTCAAAGATTTTCAAAATAACTTAACATTCACGGTCCACTAGAGAATATTCATGCTCTGAAATTCGAGGGTGTAATTTTTTCCAGTCAGAAAATCCCACTTTTGTATTTGCCAAGCAAGAATTATATTGCTTACCAAATAGCATGCAGGTGAAACAGTAAATAAAGATTTCTCTTCACTGTAAATTAGCCAATCTCTCTCTACGCTTTCTCCGTTCAAAAGTTTTTTTATGGAATAAACTTCCCGTAAAACGCATTTTTTCTGCATTAATTGATAAAAGAAAATTATCAGTTTTATTTTGTTCTGGAACATGTTTAACTAATAATCTTGTCACATGGTCATTCAAATCAGACCAATGTTGTAGGATCATTAAAATTTAGTAGAATTTTGGTTGTTTTATTTTCCAAATCCTGTTCCCGTGAGTCTTCACAGAGAGTAGATGTTGGAAAGGACTGGTTAAGATTTGAATGTACAATTACACTACCAGTTACATTCTTAGTTAGTTTGGTAAGGTTTACATTTTCTACAAGTGTCGATGGAGAGGGCCTACTTTCAATACCTTGTTGTGGTAGCGGAGTGGTTGAGAGGTCCACCTTCTTTACCAACCTAGTTTTTGCCACTGCTTGGCTTGGACAATGTTCTCTGCCTCTTGTTGTTTTTTCCGTTTTCAACGTAATTCAAATTTAGCTGAGAGCCGTGTTAGGAAATGGGGCCCATTTTTATTCCTAAAGGAGAATTATATACATCCTTTTGACTACGGGTCTAAATAAATTTCGCAATCTTACATTTATATACAAAAAATCTACATCTTGCCGGCGGCCCTCCAACTCGGCGCCCGGGGCGGCTGCCCCCAGTTTCCCCTCGCTACTGCCTTGATTGTGGGAGAAAGTCAAGGAGTCTACTTGAGGGAGCTGAGGGAGGTGATTCCACGGGTTGGGGAGTCCCAAAATATGAGGTGGAATTCAAGGGACTTGGAGTAGGTCTAGGAGGGTCAGTATAAAGGTTTAAGCAAGATAAACGGGGCTGGCGCATGGCCGTCTTTAGTTACAGGCCAGAGTGTTAGATGTGGAAGCTCCACTTGAAGTGACATCATGTGGCCTGGCGATCTGCTGGTTCTTACGAAGAATTGTGTGAATATTTACTGTTTTCTTCATTTAAATACTGATGAGTCACTTTGAACGATACTGACAATAAATCTAAACATGTTTTGCGTATATACTATTAATAAACAAACGTACTTCAGAGGTCGAAAGCTACAACAAATAAACATGTAAATAATAATTTTAAAGGTGACCTGGCGGTCTAGGGGTAAGGTGTCAGACTTCTATGCTGGCGGCCGGGGTTCAATCCTCGGTCCCGGCACAGATTTATCTGATTACCAAACCCTTCCTTCACCTCTGACAAGACATCTTGTGAATGTGGGGAATGCCAGGCCTCCACCGTGGTTCGGATTCCACGTTAAACTGTAGGTCCTCCATTTCATCTCACAATCACCCTACCATTACACATTAGTGTAAGTGCGTATAACCCGAACGGTTAGTAAGACACGGTGCTAATAATAATAATAATAATAATACCAATAATAATAATAGCCTTATACAGTTGCAGTCCATTTCGTATGGATTTACTCTGTAAATAAAAACACATAATATATTTGTAAAATGTTCTAAATAAAATATATTGTAATGGTATTCAGATTTTCCACACATAGGCCTATTCATTTTAGAGTTTTATTCTAAAATTTTCTCTTTACGAAACAATAATCAAGTGTACCTTTTTTTTAAAAAAAATTATGTTACTAAGCTTATATGGCCAGTACTCAGACATCACAGTTTTCAGTCCATGTCCACTGTGTAAATATATATATCGATCACAGAGCTAGCTCATATTGCATCAAAATATGTAAATAAAAATCTCAAGTGTGATCAACATTTGTATGCTGTGTAGTGAGGAGTCTCATTGGGGTGGTCAGTAGTAAAATACCCGGGAGGCAGAAAGAATATGGGGGGGAGGGGGTCTGCACCTTCTGGGTTCACGTCACTGATAAACAATTATTCAGATTTACAGCCCCGCCTTAGGTTTGTCTTTTGTAATTACAATGTGACGCTTTTTTTTATCAAAGCCTTAACCCACATTATTGAGCATTTTCATTCACACAAAAATTAAGATGTGACTATATTTTATCTTATCAAGCTTTTAATAAACTAACTTACTCATTTAATTTCACCCTATCCTCCCCTGACCTTCTAACCTCTTGTTGAAATACAATATCTAATCTGAACCTACTTACTTCTTCAATAGTTCGTTTATTGTAGTGTCCTTGACCCATATTAGCGTCTAAAATACCACGTACCAATCTTAATAGCATTTCTAGTTTTACTATTCCATGACTCCTCTAAAGTAGTCCCGGTGCGGAGATCCGAGCTTGGGATTACTTTACTTCCAGAATATTTGACCCCAGTAAGAGCTATAGCGAACTTGTGAGTGTTTGTGGTGAGCTGATAAGCTCACGCCCAGCCCCCAGGCTGGATGAACACTCTTGCAGGCTGTCTGCAACATTAGTACCGGATGGCCATATCCTCTATCCGAAATATAAGTACGCGCTGTACCACGATGGTAGGAACACACCACACAGTTAATCAACTAAAATTATTTTTGACTATGATGAAAAATTTACTGTGAAATAAATAATAAAAATTAATTAAATGTAACCAATATTTATCATACTCATTAATATATATTTTTTCAGGCATGGCCACAGCAAGCTATGTTTACGTGGCAGAGATATCCCAAGCGGAACACAGAGGGACATTGTCGGCGGCAGGCCCCATCCACGTGTCTTTTGGTGTCCTCGCAGTCTACATTCTGGGGTACATCGCTAAATGGCAGCTCGTAGCAGCAGTGTGTACAATCTGCGCCGTGCTTAGCTTCTTGGCAATGTGCATGGTCCCGGAGAGTCCGCCATGGCTTGCCTCACAAGGAAGAGTTGGTGAAGCAAAAGCGGCCTTGGTGTGGCTAGGGAGGTCACCTTCTAATGCTGAAGCTGAACTCGATGAGTTACTTGACTCAGTGTGTAAGGAAAAAAACAATAATAATAATTCTACAAATGGACCAGTGACGTTTAAATCAAAGCTAAAAGACAAAGCAAGACCGTTTCAAAAACAAACTGTATGGAAACCTTTTATTATTCTAGTGTTGTTTTTTGCATTTCAAGAAGGTTCTGGTATATACATAATTTTGTATTATGCTGTTAATCTATTTGAGGAAGTAGGAACTGGCCTGAATGAATTTGTGGCATCAATAATTGTAGGAGGTGTTAGACTTGTAATGAGCATCGTGGGGACAGTTTTGATTAGAAATTTTGGACGCAAAACTCTAGCTGTAGCCTCTGGCATTGGTATGGGTATGTCAATGGCCGTTGG
The DNA here is from genome assembly GCA_902151425.1 of Timema shepardi. Classification (NCBI taxonomy): domain Eukaryota; kingdom Metazoa; phylum Arthropoda; class Insecta; order Phasmatodea; family Timematidae; genus Timema; species Timema shepardi. Next base: position 5,695 of record CABFVX010007271.1, read on the forward strand.
AGGGGCGTATGAACACTTTTACTCATATCTTCCTTCATCTGAAAGACCTCTTATATGGATTCCTTTATTGTGTGTGTTGGTGCACGTATGCATAAGTATGATTGGATTTTTGCAACTTCCATGGATAATGAATGGTGAATTATTCCCATTAAAAATTCGGGGTGTCATGGGAGGACTTGTTGCATTCTTAGCTCACTTGTTCATTTTTACATCAGTAAAAACATATCCAAACGTGACACATAGTTTTGGAATGGATGGGACATTGTGGTTTTTCAGTGTTGCATCATTCAGTGGTGCTCTTTATTGTTTTATGTTTTTACCAGAAACAAGGGGCAAAACTTTGCACGAAATAGAATTGGCATTTAAAAATAAAAACAGTGTCGATGAACTCAAAGGAAAATTAAGAAGTAATAAATGCAGCAGAGGAAATTTATTTATAACTGAGAATAAACCAAAAATTAAAGATATGGAAAAAGGAACAAAAAATGATGGTTTTAGTGGATCTACTGAATCAATAGTAACGGGTGAAATACCAGTATATTCTATTGGTGGACAGTATGTAAACAACAAATTAACAGATTTTTAAAAAGTCACACTTCAATTTAATATTTGGTATACAATGTGTTACTTTTTAGCGTGATAACTGTTCAGTATAAAATTATATAATACAATAAAATCAAAAAATGTTATATGTGTTCCCTTTCAGCCTATGTCATACTATCAATCTTTGAACATTAATGTGTAAATAAGTTCCTATTAAGCTTTTAATAATCAATTATTTATACCTTTAATATGTCTTTATTTATCGGAAAAACTCATTATTAAATTTTAAAATGACTTAATTTGTTATTTTTATTGTATTATTTGTTTTAAACATAGTACTAAAGAGCTCGTCTCACCTCATGAAAAGCACCCAGCTTAGGCAGGCAATACAGCTCAAACCAAACGTCGTATTGTTATTTGGTTATTGTTAAGAAAAAAACTTGGAAAATGGGACCAGAACTAGAATTCTAAAAAAATATATATATATTTATTTTAAAATAAAAAAAACAACACTAAACTGATATCAATTTCGACGTTGTCAAATTAAGAATCCATAAAACTGCGATTTTATATATTTCCTTATTCAAACATAGTTGGATATTTAATTTCTAGGTAAATTAAACGTGAAATGAACTCGTAAGTATATATTTTTAACATATAACGTACTTAGTTTATAAGATAAAATACACTTTATTATTATGTTTCATCAAAACAGTGCATTTTAATCTGATCAGGTTATTTCAACGACATGCAAACATAAATTCAATTTAGTAAGATTAAATATTCAGTCGTTTAGTTTTAACTCGTATTAGAAACAAATATATTCTCAGTATGATAGGTAACTTTCTAAAGTAGCACTACTACAATCAACTGCGAATAAAGAGATTGTTTGTTGGAAGTTCCTTCACTAGCGACTGCAGTCACGCTATTACAAACTGGGTGACCTTGTCCATTTGCAGATAATCAAGGGAGACTTCCCAACTACAGTACAATTATTCCAACTCACCTCATCTACAATCACCATGAGACGTTCACACCGACCTGCATTTACTTTCTCACATGGATTTTAGTGCTTGTATTTTCTATTTTACTAACATATAAAATGTCCTTAGCGAGTGATTCGAAAACAGACGGATGGGATGTAACCACCATTACAGAGTATTTTTTACCCGCCTCGGTGGCGTAGTTGGCTAGCGCGCTAGTCGTGTTGAGCTCGGCTGCTGAGGACGGGGAGATCTAGGTTCGAAACTCGGTTGGGTGAACTGGGGGTGGTTTTTCCTAAATGTTTTTCCACTCTCCCTCCACGCAAATGCAGGTTCACATCCTCTAATTCAACCTTACCAATTCCTAATCCATTAGAGTAATTAGTACTTAAAGCGTATAGCCCGAACGGGTAGTAAGACCCGGTGCTAAATATTATTATTATTACAGATTATTTTCAAACACATAAAAATCATTATTCATTCACGTCAAGCTCATTAACTTCACAGAAAGTGTCATCTAGTATCGAATTAAAATTATATATTAGATGAATGTATCCTCTCTGTAAGAGAAATCAAAGTGAGTTTGGCTTTAGGCATTTCGCACACGGAGCTACCCAAATGTTATCGAAATGGTGATTGAGGTCACAAACTGGTGAGAAACTGATTGTTTCTTATGTTTCGCACACGGTGCTACCCAAAAGTGGCGGGACTTCAATAAGTCTCGTGCTATTTAGCTGCACTACCTTATTCGGACTTGTACAATAATCAATATTTATTAATATAATATCTGGTGACACGAGTGTCGTGAGGATTTAGTTTTCTATTATTATTACAGATATAAGAGACGTAGCCAAAGAAGATTTTGGATTCATCCATATATTGAAAAGAATCTAAATTGCAGACAATTAATAAAAAATATCAGTAATAATAATAATCGACTATTCGTCGTGGCAAGGTGACTGAAAATAACTTATACAAAATGTCGAAAGAAAGTTACCTTGAATAGTACCTATATTAAATGTTCAATAATGTATCAGTCACGATGAATGAATTTGTAAATGAGGTAGCTTGGCTAGTATGTTGAGTTTCCAGTAACTAATAACGGACGTGTCTTAAACCGGTTTGAAAACCGTGTACGGACAGCTATTATAATATATTAGCGGTGACGGTCAAGCTACTAGTTGGTAATTTAGGTTTTACTCGCGTAACTGTTGAGTCTTATTTGAGTATCTTTGTGGGCGAAAGGCCTGCTTAGTGTACGGTAGTAAACTGATTTATCTAAATTCATAATAACACTAGGTAGATAATAAAATAGTCAAGGGCAGCCACGATTTCGTAAGAGGTTATATCAACGGCCAAAGGTAGGTACCCTCCAACTTATAGTTGTGATACACAATAACAGTACACTAACAACGCTAGTAAATGGTTGGCCCATAATGTGCATTATAACACTTATTTAAAAAATTAAATTATATATAAAATGAACAACATTCCTCCCACCTTCCCCTGTCCATCCATGAACAAACGGCCATTCCAAGGAGGAGGGGGGCTGGGGCTTTAAACTCCACTGAAATAATTAGGGTGGATTAGGAATTTATTTTCATAATGTTATGTTTTATTAATATAATACTTTGCATTTCTAAGGGTGTTTAAAGCTTGGCTGTGACTGAATTCTCAAATATATCAATTATTTTCCTTATCACAACCAACATTTACAAGAAATTCCAAACCTTTTATCTCCATTCCAACTCTGGAATTTCCAAATCCCTTTCTTTAGTTTTCACAACTGGCCAGCCAAACCTTGGTGCCAGAAAGGGGGGCTTTTCCAAGAAAGTAACAAGGCACAGTTACACAAGATAGCGCAAATACTTGTTGGTTTTTCGGTATATCGTAAGGATGCCGTAAGTGTAGCAAAAAACTATTTTATATTTGTATAGAACCTAGCATGAAATGGTTCCCACGTGCTAGGACTGACTTTGCTATAAATTTACAAATAAATGCAACTGTAAAAAAAGTTAAAACCAAAAATGTTTAGCAATGCAATGTTTAGCTAAAGAAATAGTTGAAAACTTTCATATGAAACTAACAGAGTTTCTAAGAAGTTAATAAACTTAAAATTGTTATGTTGTCTGTCCCCCTCCGCTCTAGTAACATAATACTCATTGTTGAAGCATAGTTGAAGTATACAATTTGTATTCAGTCAGAGAAACACACACACAGTAAGCAGCAGTTAAAATTTGAACACCAAACATTCCGGATGCTTGACATTAAAGATTGTTTGAAAAGGTTTGTTTGTGAATATACATTTAATGTGAATTTTACTTGATTTGATACTTGGTTGTTGAGTCATGAATATGAGTACTGAATTACTTGCGAAGAAGTAAATTTATTTGACACAATGTTGTCCTACAGGTTATACAATTTATATATTAAAATAATTATGTTTAACAATAAATAGATTTATTGAATCATACAGAGATAGCAAAAATTAAGGTTTACAATAATATTGAAGGTAATACTTTTTAAGTTTGATGCAAACAATAAGACTTTGAGAATTGTGATGTATCGACTGTGGCTACAAGGGCAGTGCAGGGGCCAGGCTACAATTAGAAGTTCTTCTAAAATGGAGAACAATTAAATAGTTACTAATTGAAGATATTAAACAAGATATACATGTAAATTTTAATCAGTTTTGCTTGATTGGTTATTTTAAATAATATCCTTTAAGCATTTCGGATAATGATACGCAACAGAAAGATCTGTTGGCAACAGTGGTTGATGGCTAATACCCAGGTGTCAACAAAAGGTACTATGGCTGGTCATATTTCCTGTCGGTACTGCCAGAGCATTCAATAGTAGATACTATTCTAATTGCCATTACACTAAGGGCAACATCTAAACAATAGGAGTCAAACAACAGGCAAATAGATAAAGGGTATTATTTGCGTGGACCCCACTATGACTCTAGTGCAGTTCCCTGGTTTGATTACCGAAGCTAATACAGCCCTAGAAGCGTGAGTACTTGACCCCCCCCCC
>CABFVX010007271.1:16250-32066 GCA_902151425.1 Timema shepardi
ATATATATATATATATATATATATAAACTAGAATTACAGTTACAGTTTTATTTTAATCTTATACATGAAATACTTTACAAATAGAACTAATCTATGTCAAGAAACCATAGCAAGTATATTATCTTATTTCAATGATAATTAAATACCTACAATATTTTTACATTTAATGTAAATACAATTAAAAAAAAGGTTCATTTTGCTAGTAATTCGAAACTGTATACACAATAATTTTTTAATACAAAAGATTATATGAGTAAATGAACATATTCTACATGTAAGTATTTGATTAAAGATTTATAAGAGGATAGAAGGGCAAGGCCTACACACCAGAAAATTGTAGGCCACAAAGTTCAGAATTAAAACACAAAAAAACACATAATTATGTAATTTTAGGGGTACATCAGTTCCCTTCTTGTACCTTGAAAATTCCATAATTATGTGTTTTAATTGTGAACTTTGTGGCCTACAATTTCCTGGTAAGTGTATAGGTCTTTCCCTTCTAACCTCGTATCAATGTTTAACTTATTATAGACGTTTGGTGCCATTTTACATATGTCTACATTTACATATGTAACACAACAATTCTTAAAATCCCTTTTGGCAGGGATGCTTAAAGTGAAAAAGGTATAAATAGTACCAAATGTGTGGTAATTTAAAGGTTACAGCCATTTGCTTTATCGTGGACTAGGGGTAGTTCCTGTCGCTGACGGACTGTCTTGATAACCAGGCAGTGAGATTGTCAGTCAGCTATAAAGTCAAAAATAGTGTGTGTGTGTCTCTTATCCCGTCTAGTTCACATTATTGAACATATACAAACATTTCAAGTATATAACACAATATTATTTAGTGTCACCTTCTTTCCAGCCGGTTGTGTCGGCTGTACCTGGTCTCGAAAAGGGGTTGATCTTGGGTTTATCATAGGACTCTGATAGTTACTCAATATTGGTGTACACATAGTATCCCTTAAGACTTCAGATTTATATGTTTATTTAGTAGATCATAGTAATGATCTCCGTAGCAACCTTACGCCATACGACATAGTACACTAGTTATAACCAGTTAAATCCGCTTCTGGTCAAATTTTTAAGGCCTTAGACCCGCTTTGCACTCGGTCATTGTTAACGGGGATGTTGAGGTTCTAATACAAGTCAGATCACCTAGACGTGGTTTTTCACATGCAATTTAACACTGTGAATCTCCCATCCTCAATCCACGATAATGCCAGCTCACTTCCTTCTTGCTAACGGTACCGTACGCATCCCTAGCTAATTTGTTGCTTATAATAATACTTAATACTTAGCACCACGTCTTACTAACCTTTCAGGCTATACGCTTAAGTACTAATTACGCTAATGCGTTAAGAATTGGGAAGGTTGAACCTAGAATAAGTGAACCGGTATTTGCTTGGAGGGAGAGAGGAAACCCGTTTAGGAAAAACCACTCCATGTTGACCCGAGCGAGATTTGAACCTCGATCTCCCCATCCTCAGCAGTTTAGTTCAACACGAAACTTACGCGTTAGCTAACCATGCCACCGAGGTGGGTAAATTAAGTAGCTTATAGTCCTTGTGGTGAACTTAAGAAACAAACGTTTAAAAAGAGTCAGTGTGCTTACTTATGATTTAGTTATAAATTAATAACCACCTCGGCGGCATAGCTAGCTAACGTGCTAGTTTCGTGTTGAGCTTGACTGCCGAGGACGGGGAGATCGAGTTTCGTATCTCGGTCGGGTGAACTGGGGGGGGATCCTAAATGGTTTTCCACTCTCCCTCCACGCAAATGTGGGTTCACTTCGTATAAATTAAACCTTCCCGATTCCCAACACATTAGCGTAATTATTACTTAAGCGTATAGCCTGAACGAGTAGTAAGACGCGGTGCTGAATAATAATAATATAAATTATTATTTGTTACCACCACGTCTCACTGCTCGTTCGGGTTATACGCTTATGTTTTGCTTACTCAAAGGATTTAGGGATTAAGAAGGTTATATTTCAAGAGAGTGCACCCACATTTGAGTAAAAGAAGAGTGTAAAAACCATTTAGCAAAAACCACCCTAAATACACCCAACCGAAATCGATCCCCAATCTCCCTGTCATCGACAGTCTAGTCTATAGCGCAACTGACTATTTAGACCATGTGGCCGATGCACTCACTGCACGATGGGGTAAGGATGATGAAACACACCTTTTATAGGTAGTGATAATGCATTCGCGTGGAATGACAGTGGGAAACAATTTTAGGAAAATCCACCCTCAGTAGATCAGACAGGAATTTTAGCCCCGATCTCCTCGTCTTCAGAAGACCAGTCCAACACGTGAGTGACTCCTTAGACCATTCAGCCACTGAATTGTCTGACTGTCTTTTACCAGTCGGCAAATTACGCGCACGTAGACGCTGAAGTCTGAACCAATGAATCCTTCATGCATTTTGTAAACCGCTGACTCGCCAATATCATAAATCTATTATAAATCTTGAATGCTTGCTGACGCGGGCGTAACAAACTTGAAGTCGATAATTGATCTGATGTCATCTAAATTCAAACCTTGGATTAAACTGAATTTAGATGATTTTTACTTTCTAGCTATCTTACAGGTAGAGCTTGGGATCGTCAAAAAAATTGAGCTCGAGATTTTGGTGAAGTTCGACGTTTCATGACCCCCCAAGTGTGAAAAATTCGTTTTGGAATTTCCATCTGTCTATACCTCCAACTAGAGCCTAAACTATTTTACCGATTTGGTTAAAACTTGGTATCTATGGTTTTCATAGAGCTACCCCAAGGGGTTTTGGAATTGGATATCCAACCCTAAAATTAAGGGTAGTTTGGTGAAGGGCGAAAAGAAAAAAAAATAGATTTTCTCAAAATCTGATCTAACGATTTTGATTAAATTTCATTTCTAAGCATTGATCAATATTATAAACAAAATGCCTACTCTCATTTTTTTTATGCAAAATGACTTTAAGAGGACCAGTCTGAGATATGAAATTACTTCCCATTGCCAATATGTAAGGCTATCTATAGTACAAATATTTTAATAGAAAACTATTTTTAAGGACTAATAAATTTCAAGCTATACGCAAATATATATATATATATATATATATATATATTTGCGTATATAAACTTTTCGAACACTAAAGGTAAAGTATTGCGACCGTAAAAAAATCTAACCTGAAATGTTGATGGATGTCGACATTTCATAACACCCCGAACCCTAAAATGTGGTTTTTGCAACGCCGTCTGTTTATGTGTCTGTCTAACCCTAAAATTAAGAGTAGTTTAGTAAACAACGAAAAGAGAAAAAAATAATTTTCTCATAATTGGTTCAAACGATTTTGATTAAAATTTGTATCTAGGCGTTGATTAAGATTATAAACAAATTGGCTACTTTCATTTTCCTATAAAATGAATTTAAGGGTTCTTTACAGAAGTGGATATTTCCGTATATCCGCCACTATTTGAGATACTAAATTATTTATCATCGCAAAATTGTAGACCAATAGTTCCGGAGATATAGTCAAATATATCAATACAATTTTGTGATATTTAGTTGTAGAGGGATACTATTTAAATTTTAACTCAAATATTCTCGCAATTTAATAGAGTAAGTAGAAGTAATGAGGGGGTAGCCATGTTCATTTACTTGACCTAAGCCAAAAGCTGTAAATATGACGTATGAGGTGCTGGTGTAAATAAAATATGCGTATTTCCGTGACGTCACTCGTAAACAACAAGACTGACGTAGTTTAGTGACGTCACACCGTAATTAAATTATGCGTATTTCTGTGACGTCACAAGAGAATTAAATGAATAAATTTAGTTTTGAATGAATATTCAATGACGTCATAAGAGAATGACGTTTCAGTGGTGGAGTGGGGGTAACTATAGATAGATATATTTAAATAATATATTATGTGACATAGTTCAGTGACGTCTTCTATTGAATGTACTATTATATTTTGTGACGTTTTATTCTATCCATGGTGATCATTTACTTGTCATGTTTTATTAATGACGTCATATTTATATAAAGTTCTAAAATTATATTTTTTTAAATAAAAAAGTTATATGACTCTTACTACAAATATAACATTTTAATAGGAGGGAAATAATAAGAAATGTAAAAAATACACATTTTATTTATACTATTATTTAAAAAATACAAATAATTTACATTTTATTATTGTTATGCATAAAAATACAAAGATCGTCCAATAAAGACAGATAGTCAAAATATGGGCTAGGATCTGGCAGGTCGACAAACGATTTGGAGGTGAGGACATTGCCAATGAATACCAATACAATAGGAGGATTGAGATATTTCACGTGGCGTGTGTTATATTGTTCAAGAGCGTACAAAGTTTTTAATTTGTCCGTAGACAAGTGTATATGAATGGTTTTGTTTTGAACTCGGGCTCAATTACCACACACCGAAAAGTTTTTTCACCACTATATTAAAGTCGTCCATTTTGGACTCAAAGTTTACACATTTCTCCACACAGTCGGACCAAAACAGCATTTTTTGATTAAAAAGTTCCATTGCAAGACGGTGAAAATGTACATGTCTTGAATTAATAATTTTTTATTTCAATCATTTGGAAATATTAAAATCTGAAATTTAAATTTTCAATTTTAAAAACAGTCTCAACATAATTTTATATTTAACTCTACTGGATAAATCAATAACGAATGGTATACACAAATAATTTTTTTTTGTAGTCTGTCCTTTCTTTTATGAACTTTTTTTTATTTAAACATATAAATAGCAAATTAGAGAGTAAATACTGATTTAAAATTTAAAGTTACACTGTTTTATCTATCAGGATGGAGAATACAAAATGTTTTTTTTATCTAAACTAATTGAAAATATTAAAACCAGAAATTTACATTTTCAAATTTAAAAAAACCGTTTCAACATAATGTTTTATTTAACTCCACTGAATTAGTAAAATAATTGTTTCGTTAACTAATATTTAAAACTTTAATGTCTAATTACACCTTTTACCCTCTTTAGAAACAAAAATTTATTAACATAATTCAATCATATTAGATTAGAAAAAATTCCTAATTTCATAAATTTATTATATAAAACAATATTACCAAAGTTTTAATTTTTTTTTAAATCATCAATTTTTTTATTTAACTCCAATGGATAAGTAAAATTCAGCCAGACTAAATGCCTATCATTCTAAGAATGAGAGAGCTATCCACACCCAACCCTTCATAAATTAATGCAAATTTTGAGGTTGATTTATTGACCATATCGATTTGTTCCTTTGTAGATATCTGCGAAAACTTCTTTGGAAGAAAGAAACCTATGGGGCTATCATTTAAAATAGCCTTCACGTAAATCCCTCTTACAAATCTAGTGTCCCGCTCCTCAAAATATACAATTTTTACACTTGTGTTTTACACCAAATTTCTGAGTGAAATATATGTTTTCTCCGACTTGGCAGCACTGATTTCGTGTATAAACTTATCTATACTCTGAAAAAAGGAGCACAAAAGTAGGTTTAAAAAATATATATTATAGAATTTCAAAAATGTAAAAATAATTTTTAAAAACGTTAAATTACCTTGATTGTCTCGGTGATGGTTATTCTATGGATTTAGGGTCACCCTGAAGAGTTTCAGTCCTCCTAGCTTGTAGGTTGGGGATATCTGAGTGAGGCTGCGAGGAAATCAGAAGCGACGGCTTGATCAAAATCTATGGCTGCCTCTTGCCAGTTCCGTAGCCACTCTCTATGCGGCCAATACCAGTCGCAGATAACCTTACAATAGCGTTCTTCCCGGGTCGAGCCATAAGCTTATGATTTTTTAAAGTGTGCAAAGCATCCGGAACTACAAAAATGAATCGTACATTGGACGGTGGACTCTTGTAGAATGTCTAATACACATGTGTAATTATTAAAAAAATATGTTGTTCATTGCTCTACACATCTATCACAATCAGAGCACTCTTCCGAAATTGTTATACCACCAATAAGTGATTTAAAATGCTCTTTGTCAAATTTACAAACACCACACGTGATCCCTTGTGAACTTTATCAAAATAAGAGCGGCCCGTTACACTAGTCCTAGCTTGAGGTTCAATATGGCAACGCTTGAACGCTCGAAGAGGCTTGTTAAAGCACACGTCCTCAACTGATTCCATGTTAGCGTTGTCTATGTGGTTTTATACAAGTGTATTCAAACATATTTCCAACATTAGCGCACAACAACTAACAAATAAGCTCAATCTAATCTCGTAAACAACAAGACAAGATGCGTCTCAAGGTTACATAAACTAATGAAAAAACTCGCAAGGAACCAAACATCGAGTCAACAATTTATAGCTCAAGCTGAACAACATCTGGTGGTGTGTGTAAACAGCAAGACATGCACCGTGTTGTGGTTACATAAAATAATGAAAAAACGCATCAAGTCGGTGGTTATAAAAGGAGTATTGATGTATATCATAGTATCATTACTTTGTTGTCGTGCCGAGTGAAAAGAAGCTGTCACGTAACAAAATATTGAGCTCTCTTCTTTCAGCAAAAGTAAGTACAATTTTATAATTATTTTTCTATTCTGAGTAGTGGTCGATTTATTATTTAAACTAATATATAATATTCTCTCTCTTTTTTTAGTGTCTAAGGAACAAACATTTACAACTGTCTAATCTATCGACAATGCTAGACCCTCTACGTCAGACAATTCTAAACTCAACAATGCCGAACTAAACCACATTTTTGACTATCCCCCCCGTACAAACACTGACGACTCATTTACCATAATAAGAGAAACAGGACGCCCGTATAGTCAGTTCAACACGTTAGGCAGGGATATTTTAGTTCGATTCAAGCCTTTGATTGCGAACGTGAGTCCGATGCATCACCTAGTGACGTGTTTCTCTAGTCTATTGGCATATTTGCTTAGAGCTACGGCACCTAACGATTTAATCGAACTCTCGACTACGAACACGGAGAATAGCCTTGACAAACCGTTCGGGATTTCGTACCATTGATGTGGCCAGATTGATGTAAACACAATTATAAATACATTTACAAAACTTATTCAGAATAACAGCAGATTTGGTACAGCCGATGTATTAATGATTAGAGTTAATCATATAAAAATGATGATGGGCAACGGTAGGACAGCATTAAAAAGAAAGTCTTTCAAACGATTATATGAGTTACCATAAAAGGAGCATAGTCGTTGTTAAATCATTGACGAAATGTTTGGCGCACCCAGTTCGACCCTTAATCCAAAGAAGGAGGACTGTTAGTTTAGTATATACAAGTTCCTCAAGATAAAACAGGAGGTGTCGGGATACCCCGGAAGGGTAAAAACAGACGCGGAAAAAGACAATTACGTAGATGACTATTACAAAACTGAGGGAATAGTGCTAGATAAAAACGAAATTGTAAATAGTCCAGGAAAGCGCGCACTCACCAAATTTTGTTTAAGCTCTTTCTAGGGACGATTTGCACTGAACGAGAACAAGACGCAGACCACCATAATGAACAACCCAAAATATTTTTTTCTCCCTACTCACCACCCCTGCACAGAGGTACGCAACATTATTTTTCCCAATGATGAGGACGAGGTTGCTTGCGTCTCGTGGACGTACCGTGAGGAAGCATCCCTCCTATGGAAACGGTCAACTTGCCTATAGCCACGTACGTGACCACCGGTGCCCATATTAAATTATATTCATATCTCAGGCACTTGGGTGATTCTTGTCTTTACTGTGACATGGACTCTATTATCAGTGTAATAAGACCGACAGACATATACACGATACCAACAGGTGACAAGTTGGGCGATATGACAAACTAACTGACCGCTTACTCTAAAACCGAGTATATTACAGAGTTTGTTTCTGGTGGACCAAAAAATTATTCTTACAATGTGTTTTGAACCATAATTTGGATCTACCATCCAAATGAGAGGGTTCAAACACTTCAAAAAAAGGAAAAATAGAAAATAACAACAACAATCGATAGATTGGGCTGGGTGAGTGAACTGGTTATACCCGCTGGGTAAGCTAAATGACACCCAGCGCACGCAATTTGGGATAGATGAGGGCAAGTTCTCACGGCCGTCCTCAACGGTCGATAAACACAGCCCAGAAGTTATACCATTATTGTGATTACTTCACAAGAATCAACTCAACTTAAAATTACCGAAGGATGATACTTATATAGAGAGAAGGAACGAATATCACCGTCAACAGTAATTTATTATAATTACCCAAAAAAAGGGTCGGCAACAATGGATACAAGTATATTAACAGTCATACAAAATGCAACTTCCTTACAACATTTTCTTTTGGCGTCTTCATACCACTAGCGCTAGTTTTAAGAGCAACCTTCATCGCTCGCTACAAAAAACAATTAGGCAAGAAGACTGATAACCTATTATAACCTCAACCTAAGAATTAAACGTTATCTTCAACAATTACTAACACCTAGTCAATATACATTATTTACATCATTTTACCAGCCCCGAAAGAATGGGGGAAAATATACAATAAAACCCTAGCTATTTGTGTGAGTTGAGGCTGATATTAGACAACAACTTTGCATTTAATTGACCAACAACTCTCATTAGTCATAATAATTCGGTTGCTATGGCAACTTCCCATCCAAACATATTACGCGCTGAAGGCGCCCAGCTATTCATGTTCGGAGGCGAACATCCAAGTATTAACCTTACCAAAACTACCCTAACACAGTGAAAATTACATATAAACCTAGCAAGGTTTTATTAAGTTAAAGTCTACAGGCGATGTTTACGAATGACATAATTTATAAGATGTTTTAGTCTAATGCCAAATTCACCTATCTCTGACAAACAATTAATCAGAGAAAGTTTTTTTAAAGAACGAGTCCCTTTAAAATTAAAGGGCTAAACTTAACATGATAAATAGAGATAAAAATAGGAAACCACTAACTATAACTTATACACAATTTAAATCTGTTACGCCCAAAATATAAAGTCCAAAGGGTCAGGCATCTCAACCCATTTATCTTTAACATTAATTCGACGGTAAGATCGTAAACCATTCACAAAAATATTCCAATAGTTAGAGCAAAAGTCTCAAGTCCAGGTATGTTATGCATTCAGCCAAGAGTAAAGTTTTAGTTTATACGTAGACATAGCTTGAAATGTCAATGAAAGCAAGTTTAAAACTTTTAGGATATTTACAAGTAATAATAATCGAAGTGCCTAAAAAGAATTTTGAAAAGTCAGACATTTAACCCAAAAGTAATTTAGCTTACATTGTAATTTTCGTCGCTATCGCCAATTCAAGCGACCTTCACAGCCAGCCCAAGAGTGGCTCACAATTCACAGGGTCGATCTTTTATACGCACTAAAACACAGCTTGCAGAACATGGTGGGGGGCCAAAGAACGTAGATAGGGTGGAGAAGGTTCTAGGAGCCTCTCGGAGCTAGTAGACGCCCGCTCGTAAACTCGGTGGAGTGTTACTTCTTTTCTTCTTATGGTCTTTGGGCAAGCAGAATCGGCGTGATGTATCCCAGCGGGCGCGCCTTAGTATTAGAAGGAAGGTCGGCCGGGTGTGTGATGACAAGTGGCGCGCAGTGTTTACATGGGAATGGCCGCGGACGTCTTCGTAGAATTGGGTAAGTTTGCAGTTTCCAGTATTTTGTCATTAGCTAGCGGCTAATGTTACAGTTTGTTCCCGAGACAAACGAATACGGGTCCATCACCAAGGTCAGGGGTATAACGCTTAAATATGAAAACACAAAGATTGTAAGCTTTACGACTATTAAAGACATAATTCTGAAAGACATGATGGACCCCGTACACGTGACCAGCCCACGAAAAATTAAAAGAAAAAGAGAGGTCCCATCATCGTCTCAAAGATGGAGAGATAAAACTATAATATTGTATTCACTAAACGTAGGAGTTTAAATAACAACACATCCGTACTCTACGGCTATAGTTGATCATATATTTTCTCTCTCTGATTTCTAGTGACTGATGGCATTATCCCGAGTATACGTTTGGAATGTGCTCGTCTACACCAAATGCAAATTTGGTTAAATAATCGTCCAGATATTGAAAACATAAAATGGAGTCATGTCTGTACATGTTCCCCTTTTAAGCATTGTAGAACTAACACCAATTCTATGACAATATATGAAGAATTTATGTCGATATAATTTTAACATTATTACGACTAGACGTGGACCACTCTACTGTGGTACTACCACACACAGAAACAGGTGTTAAAAAGCTAACATTACACAAATGTGAAAGCAGCTTTTATAATGACTTCTGTCCGACAGACGGTGCCCCTATTTGTGTACAGGTTAACACATGGTATAGAAATTATCAGGTGTCTGACCAAATATGTATTGACATGACGAGACGACTAATGGATTATATTGAATAAGTTGAGTGACATATTACATTGAAAAAAAAACTTACCATCATACGTAGACAATTTTCTTCTCTTTCTGATTCTGGTGTCATCTGTATTAAAGTACAAAAAGATAAATAGAAACGCCTTTTCCCCGATTAGAGCCACAACACACTCGGCAGGTCTATACTTGAAAAGTCCGTACAATTGCAGCATACAACCTTCGTGCAGGCGTTTGGTAAAAATAAATATTTCTATTATAGTACCAGCAGGAACCTACGGTAGAATAACTGCGCGATCTAGTCTGGCTCTTCAACACAGGATAGATGATTTGGCCGGGGTTATAGAAGAAGACTATCGTGTTAATATTTGCGTATTACTCATTAATCACGGTGACAAATTTTTTAGAATTAAAGGGGGTGATAAAATGGCTCAGCGAGTGTTCGTGAAAATTGATTACCCTAGAGTAGAACCCACTGATTCACTATCAAACACTCAGAGAGGGGAGGAAGGATGTGATTGGCTCACGCATAATCATCACGGCCTGCAGTTGGATGATGGTGATATGATCAACAATCAATTTAACTCCCTTTTAAAAACGTCGACTCTGGACTGTTCAATTATTTATTTTAAGGGGCACAAGAAGAGAACATTTATCATAGAAAATACTTGAACAAACATGTAATTGATATGTTAGACTTGGGGTGTCCCTCGCTGAAAGAGTTGAATTATCATAATATTGATAAATGTTTCGGACTTAAATATAAAAAAATTAATTCAATTTGTACATTTTCAAATGTAAACTTTCTTAGGGAATGGTTCGTCGGCACCACCACCACTATAAATTTGCCATCATAATTTTTATTTTATTTTAGTTTTAAAGCGGTAGTAGACGAGTGCGCATCGATGTCTGTGTTTGTTCACCCCTTTACACTTATATTGGTGGGACCATCTAATTTCGGGATAGTCCCCTTTGTAGAGAATTTTATTTTAAATTTAAAACAGGTGTGTAGTGTAGATAAATTTTATAGAGTAATATAGGGTTTCAGTGAGAACAATTTTATTCCGTCATGATTATCTAGTCACGTCACACTACACAAAGCGGTACTGGACAGTTTTAATTTTAAAATCAAGGATGCTCCTCAACTCGTCGTTCTGGACGACTTAATAAACGAAGCCTATTCGAACCAAGTTAGTGAACTTTTTACCAAGGGTAGTCACCATAAAAAACCTATCGGTTTTCTAATCACACAAAATCTTTTCTAGCGGGTAAGTAAGTCTCGTGACATCTCCCTAAACGATAAATACATTGTGGGGTTTAAAAACACGTGCGATCAAACACAGATAAACTATCTAGCTAGGCAAGTTTATCAAGAAAATCCATCCGAAATATAAAGAATCTATAGGAAAGCGACCGGCCCACCTCAAGGATATTTATTTTTCGATCTTAGTCAGAACGCGGACGAATGCCTCCGCTTCAAAACAGACATATTCGACACTATTTGCAAAGTGTTTGTTCCCACTAGACTACTAGATGAAACTAGTTAAAAAAATAGACACGCCCTGTCAGTGTTTAAAACGAATAATCCTAAATTGCTTAGAGCTATTCTCAAAGTCATTGACCTGGAGGTTATATCAACACTCGGCGAATGTGCTCTGAGCACATTAAACAATAATATTAAAATTATTAAAAGAGATAAGCATAAATTAATAAAGTATACAAATTGTATGCGAAAATTGGCCAGTATCAGTGTTTCGTTGAAGAGAAAAAGAAATATTGCTGTTCACTATATCGGTACGCAAGGATTTTGGGAGTTGTTGAAGAAAAGAAACGTAAATAAAGATATAATAATAATAATAATAATAACAGAAAGTGATTTAAAAAAATATAAAGACATACTAATTGCCACGAGTGCTCATCGTCAAAACTTTGATTCTGACGCGAAAATAATGTTCAGTAGAGGTTTGAAATATAAAACAATCATTTAAAAATGGTTTCCAGCCAGACCTCGTTGGAACACGCTCAGATGACCGCCACGTTAAAAAAAAATCTATTACAATCTCCCACGGCCATTGGCGTTTACGTCCGCCGCAAAACCTCAAAAGCCAAGTCGTGCAGCTAAATAAAAGTAGACGAATGGTTAAAGGGGCAGGACGCGTGCACTTTTCAACGTAGTTTAAGTAAAAGGTTTCAACGCAACCCGTACAGAGTGTCCAATATCGACGACGTGTGGGAGATAGATTTATTAAATATGAGAGCTTTAAAAAATGGACAACAGAAACTTCAACTATCTACTAAATATTATTGACGTATTTTCAAAGTACGCGTGGTCTATATAACTTAAAAACAAAATCTGGTACAGACATCACCGTGGCTATAAAACGGGTTTTTAAGGGAAGACGCCCCCTTTCGATTCAGTTGGACAAGGGTAGGGAATTTTTTATATTCTAAATTTCAAACCTTTTTGAAACAAGCGGACATTAATTTATATCATTTGCATAATTCACGTTGGAACGTTTCAATCTCACGCTGGAAACTAAAATGGGAAAATATTTCACCGCACTCAACACTCACAACTACATCGATGTGCTCGACAAGCTATTTCATAATTATAACGTTAGTGTACATACGACCATAGGAATGGCTCCAGCGTCAGTCAAGACTATTCACGTCCTTAAAATACTATTACGGCTCCGAAAACCGTGGGCTAAAATTAAAATTGGGAATATTTTGTTCAAGGTGGGCGATCATGTGCGCATAAGTAAAGAAAAAAATATTTTTGACAAAGGATACGAGGCTAATTTTACACGAGAAATATTTAGCATAGTTAAAGTAATTCCTAGACTTTCCCAACCGGTCTTTTCGTTACAGGATCTCCAGGGACGTTCTATAGAGGGACATTTTTATAACTAAGAACTAGTTCACGTGAGTCATCCAACGATTTTTCAAATATATAAAATAGTACAGAGTAAGCGGATTAAGGGTATTCAACATCATCTAGTCAAGTGGAAAGGATACGACAGTTCTTTTAACAGCTATCTGGGTACCTGCGTCGAACATTAAACAGATATGAGTCAGTTTTATGTAGCACGGCTCTCGAATTCGAGCGTCGATTATTACGAAAATAGTACAACCTCTTACTATACGACAAAATTGGCACAGTCCATACGGCTAGAACACGACCGGTGGGAGGTGGGACTAGCCGAATTATCATATTCCGTGGGTATTGAAAGTCTCAAAGATAACATTATATCCAAGGATAAAGAATTGACGGCAAACGTCGTGGTGACCCAAGTGGGTCGTGTTTCGTTTCCTCAACAAGATTTATCCATACTTTAAGAAGCTTTTTAATAAAATTAAGAGCTCGATAAGTGATAAAGGTGATCAAGTGGTTCTAATAAGTGAATTTAAATGGTACATTATTTACGATCAAACAATGCTAATAAAAATTAAAAACAAATGGGTGCATGGACAGCTAACAAGTCGCCCATAACTACACGATTCAAAAACACAATTTCATTTACGGTGGCGAAAAGAAATTTTAAAATATAATTTCCAGTTCGTCTCTATGTTAGCATTGGAGACTTAATTACGACCATTCGAAACAGACTACCCAACAAAGAGTCGCTTAATGTGGTTAATACTCACATGAGGGATTTAATGAGCAAGAATATTAAGGGGGTATTTTTGCGACCTAATCGTAAACTACCCAGCTCTAGTTCAATCGAAACAGAGCTTGTCTTTGTGTACACAGACATTATAGGACCACAGAGTCTGGGTGACTCATATGTAAGATTGATTAGAATCATACAAGTCCTCTCCACCACCGTGCATTACGTGTTCCTTCCTATAATCTATTTTCCCATTGAGGGAGGCCGAGGTATCGGATCGCTCTTGGGTGGACTATTTCGATATGTCTAAGCGTTGTTTGTGAAGGGGAAAAAAGCGGTGGGAAAACGAGCGTTCCAAAAGGTTCGCACATTCTGGCCGATATAGCAACACGGGAATCCAGCCAAAAAGTCAGTGATATAGTTAAAAAACGCGTCACTCAGGTGGTCGAGGGACGCGGCTTAAAAAAGGTAAAAAAGTGTAAGCGACTTCATTTTAAGGTAGGCGCTAGAGCCAGAGGGAGCAAGAGAGCTAAGAAAGATATTTTCGACTAATTATGGAATGTTCAAAAACAAAACTCGATCTTTTCGAGGAAAAATGCATTCAAACGCTAATTAAAAATAATAAAAAGATCGAATGTAAACCCATCTATTCCGTTGACCTCTCTTCGATTAAATTATATCTTCGTATTCAACTGGTGAAAGGGGACGGGACACCGATCATGGACGACAA
Organism: Timema shepardi; assembly: GCA_902151425.1. Taxonomy (NCBI): domain Eukaryota; kingdom Metazoa; phylum Arthropoda; class Insecta; order Phasmatodea; family Timematidae; genus Timema; species Timema shepardi. Next base: position 30,969 of record CABFVX010007271.1, read on the forward strand.
TAAAATTGGATGCGTCAACAACTTGATACATTCTTTATTTAGTCACATAAATATCTCTCTCAATGAAACACCTATTACAACCTCGATAGACAACTATGCATACAGGGCTTATTTAGAGACTTTAACTAATTATGGCAGAGACGCCTCTGACACCCATCTGGTGAACGGTATGTGGTTTTTGGATACCCCTGCCGTTAACGGTGAACTCGCTGCATCCATAGAGAACAAAAGCTTCGCCACGAGATTAAACTTGTTAAAACATCCGGTAGACTTGGTGGGACGTTTACATGCCGACATATTTAATATTTTACAATTGCTATTGAAAACTTTATACTTGCGCGTCAAATTAATTCGCAACAAAAGAGAGTTTTATCTGCTCACAGATGCAGGCAATTTGAATATCGACATCCGGTTGGAAGTTTTAGACGCCACCCTCTTTGTGAAACACTTGGAAGTGTCGCCGACTATTTCACTCGCTATAGAAAAGACACTGTTACGAAAGCCGGCCCAATACCACATCAACGGGTGGATGTCAAGTATGTGACCGTATCCAAAGGATCCAAGTCTGTGAGCCTAAACAATGTTATTCAAGGGGTTATCCCTAAAATTGTTTTATTCACTATGGTGTTTAACGATACGTTTGTGGGCAGTTTGAATACGAATCTGTTTCAACTCATTCATAGAAACTTGGATTGTTTCGTCCTATATGTAAATGGGATCCAAAAAACATTTTCCCATTTTGATCAATTTTGACAACGTAGGAACCTCCACCCTCGCCTATGATACATTATTTTCGGGATTGGGCATACACCACCAAAATAAAGGACATTTAATCACGCGAGACATGTTCAATAAAGGTTACTTTATGCTGGCGTTTGACTTGACTCCCGACTGTGCAGGGCAGGACTAGCACATTAGCCTTCAGACAGAGGGGAACGTGAGATTTGAGTTACAGTTCAAGATAGACCTTGATAACGTCATAAACTGTTTGTTCTGTTACACCCTCTCTACAACTCGTTATTACCCCGACCATTATAAGGTAATAAAGGGAGAGGATATAAACTAACATACAAAAAAATGGAAATTGTAAAAATATGT
>CABFVX010007272.1:0-32062 GCA_902151425.1 Timema shepardi
CCGACCAAGATTCGAACCTCGATCTCCCCGTCCTCAGCAGTAGAGCTCAACACGACAAGCGCGTTAGCCAACTACGCCACCGAGGCAGGTGTCAACATTAGAATAGACTTGAAAGAAATAAGGTGTAATGAGGTGGACTGGAGAGATCTGGCTCAAAATAGGCATAAGGGGTGTACTTTTGTAAGTGGAGCAATTAGCTTTCGAGTTCCTAGTCTAGTGCCATAAAGTAATAATTATATTACAATATTAATTACATTGTCATAGGAAGTTTGCTCTTTTTATGTGTAAGTTTAGGAATATATGGCTAAAAATATTAAATGTCTCATAAGACAAAAAAAAATTAATTCTGCCCTCAGTGTGTACTATTCCCATTTATTTTGGTAGTGTGTATTAATGATTAAAAAAATTATAAATTACAACGAAAAGTTGTTTATAATTGCTTTAGACTATCCATCACTAAGGCTAGGTTAAGCAGATTATACTCGAATTTATTTTACACCTTGAAAATAATTGCGAACGCAAAGTTAAATCAAAATTACTAATTGAAAAACTTCTCGCGTTTCCATAGAAATGCGCGACTGATTAAATAATCTTTAAAAATCTCTTAGACATTAATTGGCTCTTTGAAGGTGTCCGTACCGCCTTGATAATGTTGCCATGTTATTTCTTATTAAAGTGAATGAAGCAAAGGGGGGAGATTGCATTCCAATTCATTAAAATTTTAATATGAACTTAGTATAGTAATAATCAATAAATAGAAAGTAAACAAAGCCATATATTAAATAAATAGTTTTCGCTTTAATATTTTAAAGCATTTCAATAAAACACAAATAATAAAATCGTCCAAGAATATTTTATAAACCTACACAATGGGGAAGCGTCATCCTCACCCCCCTAAAAAAAATTGTGAATATGAAATTTGTCTACTAATACTTACATTAGAATTATTTGATAGCGGATTGAACTGATTCATCCAAAAATTAACATAATGACACGTAGGTATTTAAATTTAAAATATATGTTTAACTTTACTTTCTAATTAGATATAGATTAGAATGTTATCAAAAGTAGATTAATTTTCTTCATTTCTCAGTTAAAACAAATCCAAATTCAAAGAGTATGAACTAGTCCAACTAAACTAAAAAAACATGGTTTCGTTCAATTAATGTAGGGGGCATGGGAGTCTCCCACATTCAAATCAAGATTCGGCGTATTTCTGAATTGTTAGTTTTCTGTCATATTGATTGATAACTGCCAGTGGCTTTAAATTAATAACTATCCTTCTTTAACATCTTTGAGGGCAAACAGAGGATTATTACACCTTACAATTTAACATTTTAAAGACTATATAAAAATAAAGTTTGCCTACAATTTGGGATTATTATTACGGTATTAGATTATTTCTACCAAAATATCTTGTGTAACTATTTTTGTAAATATATTAAAAACCAATATCTTTTGAGCTTATGGGTTTAAGCAGGCTATTTTAAAATGCGTCACCCTACTTTCGCAATTTAGATTTATTTACTATTTAAATTGTATTATATAAATCTGATTTTAAAATATTAGTGTAATGTCAACTTTTAACAGTAACTTTTTACTAAAGACACTTAAAATTATATTAATGCTTTTAAACTAAAATAATATGTACATAGACAACTTCAATGAAATGATTAAATAATATATCTTACTTTTGTTTGTAAATATTTATATAACAAGAGAAAATAGCCGTGACATACAAAGCGATGAATAAAATTAACTATATTGTACCCATACATTTTCTATCAATTTTTGTGTAAATTTTATGCAAAAAGCCTTTATTCATATAAAAATAAACAAATAGACTTAAATTAATTGAATGGTGCAAAAGTGCCTGTGATACCTATATAAATATAATACCACTATTGTATAGTGAGATATAAATATTGTATTGCATGTGTGTGCCTCGGCAAACAATCGGTATTCTGAATCGTTTGAAGTTGCAAGATAACTGGTATCTTCTAGTTGCTGACTACTCCAGATACGCTGATAGGCCTTATTACTAGTTGTGTCATAAATCATTTTAAATATATTATAACCAGGCATTGTATCCCTCAACTTATTAAAGCTGGTTGTTGTTCACAATGGGTCCACAACAATAAAGTAAATACAAAGTATTTCCGATTTGCCAAAGATTTTAATATATAGCTTGTTACATCCAGACCGAAGTACTCATAAAGCAAAGGCTTTATAGAATCAGAAAGGAAGAATTTTAAAAATCATAATGAAAACAGCGAGGACCAACACACAGCCTTACTCATGCTGTGGACACCTCTATAAACTAGTTATAGCCCTTCTGATCTATTGATGGAGATAAAACATTGGGAACTTATACCAACATTGCCGAGCAGCCTCATTCCAACATAAGCTAATTTAAATCAGCTGTACCACAGAGAAAGCTCAGGCTGTCAAAACAACAGGAAAAGTACAACCGTTACCATAGTACTAGAAAGCGAAACTTTATCACCTTGCAAATAAAAAGTGTCACTGAGTGGAACCCAGAAGGTACTGTAATGAAAAAACGTGTTACACCGTGGCCACATATAATTTAACAGAAGATGGACAGTTTAGAACTAATCGGATGTCCTTACAGCCTTTTAATGAAAATGGTCCTTTGGTCTCCATTATAAGTCAGATAAGCTGGCAAATAGCGGCTCGTCATTCTCTCCAAAAAGAGAAACAACTGTACCGGTTTACCCAACCACTTCAAAAGTGTCAGGTGAAGTACACCAACTTGGTGATCTTCTTCCAACCCATCCTCTCAAACTCGAAGATGTCAAAGGTTCAGGAAACCCGTATGTTTAGAGGTGATATGTGATGATAGTGCTTTGCGGTAATTTGACGAGTTATGTTCTCACCTAGGAACTCACGTCAGTTAGTTCAGCTAGAATTTCATTACCTTCATTGATATAATTTTATATAGGTACCTATTATTCTCGTATTTGACTCATGTGTTGAAATGAACCATGGGTCATACATATACCAAATAATGGTAATAGTTTTGCTCACGTCGACTCTAATGGAGAAATTCTACATCTGTGACAAATACAGTCGGAGTAAGTTAGCAGCAGATGGAACAGGCTGTTCTTACTTAGGCGACACAAACAGATTTCAATTCTATCAGTTCTCTTTTTAAAGATGGAAGAAGAAAACTAGGTTTTTGATCATCTTATACAGTTACCGGCAGCCCTGTCCAACCCCGTGATATACTTATCTGACGCCCTCCATATACAAATTAAATTTTGACATATTTAGGCTTAACTGAGATTTCAAGAATTTCTCAGCATCATAGTAATGGTTCTTTTTTCCCCCTAGCGTTCCCACGAGAAGGGTTTCACCAATCTTTTTTTATTTATTTTATTCATTCTTCTGCCTCCACTAGCCATACCCTTTCTTTGGTCATCTGCTTTTCATTATAAAAAGCAGATCAGATGTCTTGTCTGTAGAAATAAATCAGAAGTATTTGTTGTCCCTTGAAACAGACTTAGACCGGCTTCCAAGGAGTGGGCCACTTATTGTGAGGGTGTCATATATGCTTCTTCCTTCTTACCATTATGTATTGTTCACTTCCCACAAGCAGGTATATTGTCAGTACGGTTCTAATTAGGTTGTGACAAGAAGTACAAACACCGTGTTAGTTATAAGTGTATTTTATTTATTTTTTCCTTCAACATAATTACCATTAAATACAGTATACGTCTGTTATCACTTATCAGTATTATTATTTTTCATGTTAAATTCATGTTCTTACTATCCAACTATGAAATATTTTGTGGAAACTGTCAGGGGCAGTGTATGTGATCTTCTTTCTGTCCAGCATCTTGAAATTCTTGTGATCGAATTTGGTAGGAGATTTAGTCAGTTTTCAACCCTTGAAGTATTGATAGTGTTTATCAATAATCCATTCGCTCCTGTCAGTGTTAGTGAATTTGAAAGTAGGGTGTGTGAAAACTTTGTAAAGTATAATCCTGAAGAAGTATAATTATAAATTTTACCTCTCCAAGAATACATAACTTTGAAATCATCCCATGTCACGCGAAGACATGTCTGGGCTTAGGTGGGCGGAAATAAATATGCTATTGTTCAAAACGTTGATCTGAAAATATATTCATGCTTTCTTTCGACAAATCTATGTGAAGTCTTGATTTCGTCTATAAATATAATAAAAAATAAAAATAGATCCTGCTTGATCGACTCACATCTTGAAGAAGCATTAAGAGCAGCCTGTTCCAGCAACACGCCAGATTTTCTTCGGATTACAATGAACATGCAGTATCAACTTTCACACTAATTATTTAAGTAGGTAGAATATATTTCTTAAGAAATTAAAAATTCAGTAATTTGACTTTCTCATAATAATGATGATGATGTTGTTGTGGCAATTTCCACACTGTGCCCCGTCTCCACAGCTATGATTCAGATGCGCCCCAACACATAAAAAGATTGGTCAGCACTGGTCACCGGTAATCCCGTCTAAAATGAGAATAGAGAGTTAGACCGGACAACCACCACTTACTTTAAATATTATTTTTAGGAATTGATGCTTTTTAGTATTATTAAACTTAACTGAATTAAACAGTTTGCGTTAGGTCCACTAAGTAATATTTTAAACTTTAAACCCTACACATATTTTTGTGATCACAACTATACCGTCAGCTAAAAAAAAAGTTATTTTTGAAAACACATATGTTATAAAAATATTTATTAAGACGTTTTACAAAGAAGTAACTATACAACTTTAACTATGTGTAGTTTACAAAATTTTATATTTTTACTCTTGTAGTCAACTCAAAATTAGTCAGTTTTGTTAAATCAATTCAAGATTTTTTAGGTTGAAACTAATTCGAAAATGGCGTGTTTCTGCCTCTTCTTCAGTTCCAAACCTGCCACACTCATTCCCGCTAGAAAGATGGAACAGAAAAGGTTACATATGTGACACGAACAGAACTAATGAATATAATAATTATTTGTCTTGTATATACACCCCTAAACTGGACTTTTATTTAACTATATATTCATCATAATATCACAATAAGCAATAAAAGTTGTTTTGACTGTGTGATTTTAAATCCTGAACATATATGTATAAATTACATTTCCCCGAATTTATTATTAGATTGTGGCAATATCTCTATAGGTAGGCCTACTATACTGAATGGATATAAACACACCCATTGTAATGGAACAACTCGTAACGCTCAAGTTTGTTGTCTGCTTGATTGTAAGGGGACAGATTTAACAGTTTATTTTAGTGTTCTTGTGCGAAAACATGTCTCTGGCTAATAAAAATGTTACCGTTTGAAAATAATGGAATTTTATACTACACCTCGCAGAAGAAACAATTAAATTATAGGATATATAATTCAGTTTTACAAGTAATAGTGTACAACTACGTATAAAATATTTAATATATTAGAATATGGTGCTAGCACCAATGGTGTTTGTATTTTCACAAGACTACGATCTATATTTAAAGTTGGCTATAAGCTCTTATATTAGTTTCAAAAACTATACTATATTGTAAGTTCAAAAAGTATAGTGAAATACGGTAGCTTAAAACTTAAATATATTTGTTTGTATCACAAACTATGTGTAATAGTTCTTCGTTCAAACTATCAAATATTTTATAGACTTGTAGGAAGTATTACTGTATTACAATATATTTAAAGTTGGCTCTTACCTTGATTATTGCTTTCAGAATTAATATTATATTGAGAATTCAATAACTATTATGAAATAAGGTACCTAGCTAAAACTTGAATACATTTAATTTAACGACAAACTTTGTGTAGAAGTCTTACGACAAACTAGCATTTAGGTTATAGGGTTGTAGGAAGTATTACTATATTATCCTACATCAAATTATTTAAAGGAACAATTCGTGAGAGTCGAACTTAGTTGTGTTATTTAAACCCTTTATTAACACATTTATTTCATTTAACTTATACCACGTTGATCTATCTCACATTGTTATTATTAAGTGTTCTGTCTTACAACAGGTTCAATAACTCTGCCAGTGAACTTAGACCACCAATGAACTCTGTCCTCTACCTTCTGTTTGAGCTCCCAGAATTTTCTTCTTTCTTTCAAGTCTTCTAATATTCGAATCCTTCTTCTTCCTACACTCCTCTCCCTAAACATTTATTTTTATGACGTCATGCAGACGACAGTTTCTTCAAAGGATGTGTCCAATTCAGTTTGCTTTGTATCGAGAAATCCCATCCAAAATGGTTCTCTTCTCATCCACTTTTCTTAGGACTTCTTAATTTGTTATCCTGTTTGTACACATGATCTTCTCCCAGCACTTCATTTCAAAGCTCTCCTAATATTTATTTTCCATCTTCATAAGAGTCCTAGTTTCTGCTCCATTCAGCGCGATGGTATACATGTAGTATTTCATCAGTTTCTTCCTCAGATACAAACTAAACTTGCTGGTCAGAAGTAACCTCTTCTTGTATAAAGATTCCATGACCATGGTGATCCTTTACCTAATTTACTTTATTCAATAAACATCCTTTGTCAGCAGACTTTCCGTGTACTTGAACTGCTCTGATTTCCTACTCCTGGTTTACAATTTTTATTTTCAGTGGCTCTTAATGTATTTTTTTTAATCGCCATCACTTTTGACTTCTCAACGCTGTTCTCTATGCCATATCTTCACTCTATCTCTACCAGCTGGTCCATAATTTCCTGTAACTCTTCTTTATTTTTTGCTAGAAATGATAGATCATCTGCGTATTTTATTGTGATGATGACGCGTCCCAGTATCTTGAAATAGACACATCTCTCCAGGGTTTCCCTGTCCATACAAGTTGAACAGATTGGGTTACAAAGAGCACCCCCACTTTACTCCCCTTCCTAACTCTACTCTGTTGGTCTCTCCATCATTAAACATCACCTTCATTCGCTGTTTTAGGAATATATTTGCAACCAGTCTTTTGTCACTCCAGTTGATGCCCATCTTCTTGATATTGAGTATTTACATCAGTTTCTTCCACTTCATTCTATCAGATGCCTTTTTCCTGTCGATAAACTAATGTGAACCTCTTCTTTGACTTCCAACACTCTCTTTGAAATTATTCTCAGCATCCCGATTACATATCTGGGTCCCTTTCATTTTCTGAAAACAAATTTACCTTCTTCCATCACACTTTCTATTTTCTATTCCAATTGCCTGTTGAGTATTCCTGACACGATCTTCCTCACATAAAATATGAGGCTGATGGTCCTGCGGTCACTACATTTCTTGGTTAGTTTCTTCTTTATAGCCACCATGGTTATGCCTAAAAATCCCTTGGGACATTCTTCTATATCGTATATATTATTTATTAGTTTTGTCAGAGCCATTAATCCGTTGTTTTCCATTTCATTCAGAAATTCAGCAGATATGTCTTCATCTCCAGCAGCTTTCCTTCTTCGCATGTCCTTTATTGCTCTCTCCGTTTCACTCTTAAAATAACTGATCCTTCTTCGTTTTCCTCTACCTCGATTTTTCTTTAAGCTCCAGGTTCCCTGTTCGATTTTTCTTGTACTTTTTTTTTCTATATACACTTCCCAAATCATAAGAACCTCTTAATGATTTCTTCCCATCTTACCTTTAGGGCTCTCTATTACTTATGTTCACACACCTATGTTTTAATGCCCTCCAGTTCCTTTGTTTTCTGGTACTTAAGGTACTAAACTCAATCATAGTACGACATGTTACAACTTATTTTCTCCATAAGGTTGGAGTAGTACTCAGTGGTGGCTCGTAGCTAAAATTAGTGGGGGTGCTGCTCCAGAAATTTGTTAGCCTTTGTTTTAAAGTTGTGTAAAAGAAAAAAAACATGTATAAAAAGAAAATGTATTCAAGAACTTGATAAAATCTTAACAAAAAAGAACTCTTTTACTTACTTTAACTTAAATTGTTACAATTCAAGCTTGATCTATTCATTTAAAAATGAAATCCATTCTTCTTGTTCTAGTTTGTGCAAAAAGTTAAATAATTTTCTCCTTGATCTCTGGATGATAATTGAGGAAACAAAGTGAGGGTAAGTTAGTATAATATCAGATTTAATAAATACAAGGCAGATCATAAATACATAAGGTGCACAATCTCAATTTGTATTGTCCATCACCTCGACAGGGTCGAGTTACATAAGTGGATAGCTGGTTTACCCCGCCGTTACACAAGGGGCGTGAAGCGCCTATAGGAGATACATGATAAGATCAGTTGGCCTGAATAGGACTAGTGGGCCAACATGTTGATATTGAACATAGGCCTACTACAAACGAATATCCTGGGCAAGGTCAAGTTTTGTTTACCCTAACTACCGCAGCGCAACGTCGCAGGAAAGCCCACATTGGGCCAGACTAAATCATGGAATGGCAAAGATATAAATATCAGAAAATTGATAACACGAGCCGTGCCAGGTGGGCAGGCGTGATACACAAGTTGAGCGTCCCGGAGAAGGGCGTCAACAATTAAAATGTAATACAAAAACACGAGCCTAGAATGATGGGAAGTCATGGTTCATAAGTTGAGCACCCCAACAGGATGTCAACATATACAAAAACAAGCTACACAAAGAACATGAGTCGTGCTGGATGGGCAGGCGTGGTCCATAAGTTGAACACCCCAGCAGGATTTCAACATATACAAAGCCTAACTAGGCATAACTCACTGAATCTCGAGCAATCAGAACCATTGATTTCCCAGTATACTACCATCCAGACTGGTAGATGGTCATACAGTTTATGGCGTCGGATTCACTCTCATTAGAGCTTCTGGTCCTAAGGCCCAGCCGGAAAACCACGTGAAGCGTGAAAATACAACAATTAAATATACATTTCTCTTCGGGCTAAATATACTAAACTAAGAATGTGGGAACATCCACTCAATTAACCTAACCTAAAGTTACGGGCTAATCCCCTAAACTCGAGTTATACAGGTCCCCGGGTCTAACTCCCTACAGTTCCATAGTATATTGGAGATTCCAGTTACTTCCTTCGATCCAATGGACCCCTCGTTGCGAATGCCATGACCAAAGCTGAATGTGCCTCTTTCTAATCCGCGAAGCGTCCGCTAGGCGGACAGTCGTAGTGTCCAATGGTGATAGTGATTGGGATAGTAGTCATTTTCTCTCCAAGCCAACCAAGGCAATATTTAGTAGTAGTTGAGTTCATGCCGGGCCAGAGAGAAGAGATAAGTAGGGGGGAGGGGTGCATCTCTAAGTTGTTCTAGAAGGTCGTCTTTCTCAGCTGGGAGGCTAAAGACGACCTTCAGTCTAATTGGAAACTCTGACCGGCCAAGTGCAATATTGTTTCGTGACTCGTTCTCACCACTATTCCAATGGTTTTCCATCCAATGGGGTGGCACTCCTCCCCAGAAGAATCAATGACTTCGGTATGTAACAGAAAATTATGTATTACTAGACTAGAATATATACGTCCATTTTACTCCTGATTAGCAGCTTCAATAATGTTTTTTTTGTTTTAGGGTGGGGGGACGTGGGACGAAGCTGAACAGGTTTAGTCCGTTACAGAACTGAAAAAAAAATGAATCAAATAGCTGGAAGCAGAATAATAATCTAATTCTACACTCTTCTACACTTTAACACATTCAAGAATATGGTAAACGGTTTTTAAGCACAACACACGCTGAGTAAAAAAATACTTCCTTCCAACATCACGCCAGAGCCGGCACTGCAAAAGCAACAGTGCTCTCTCTACCTTGCCGTCCCGCCTTCACCCTCACCCCCTCCTATGTGTACATGCGCACAAAAGTCAAACACCACGTCGCTGGCACTGTGAAGTGCACAGTTCCATAGAAAACTTTGTATCTTTTTCTTAAACTGGAGGATGGCTACTGAAGTACTGACATTAAGCTTAAGGAATATATATTGTACTACAAAAATAAATAAAGAATTAAAGAAAAAAGGAGTCATTATATTAAATGTTATCGAAAATATCAAGTGGAAATAGGGGGTGCTGCAGTTCCGCAGTGCCTATACATGAGCCACCACTGGTAGTACTAGAATGTATACCTTGACTAGTATTAGTAGGATTCATCTATCAAGGGAATACACATTTGGAGGATTCCTAACTAGGACTTCCTGGTTACATAACCATATTTAAAAAAGGGTCAAACTATTTAACAACAGACTAACTAAACGAAACTAAAGTACAAGAATCTTTCAATGTTCAAAGGAGACTTAAGAGCACCGAACACACATGACAAGAATATAATGCGAGCAGCTTCCAAAGGCTCGTTGAGTCCCCACCCACCTCCCCCGAGTTGCGCTCCTATCAAGGTAGACAACGTAAAGTAAACAAAGCTTGAAAGAAGCTCATTACCCAATTAGGTCACGTAATTATGCTGAGAATCCCCTACCATCGCATCAACCAACAACAGTACAGTATGCTACATAACTAACCAATTAGTATGGAGCGCATAACATATCTTAAAATTAATAAGTATCAGAAGGATATATTAGAACCAACTGATGTGACAGTCAATATGGACTGGATAATTCTATGTGATTAACATTACTGGCCACAATCTCTGGCAAGATAGAGTAAAAAAAGGATTATTCAAGAAAACATTATACAATTCTAAGTGCACCACACAAACTAAGTTTACATGTCCAAGTCATGGTAGCACATCGTGTTCCATCACCTAACGACCTCCATGAATATGGTACGTAAAATCGAGTACCAAAACATGTCGGATAATTAAAGCTCCAGTAATTTCCATCATACAATGGAACACTGAAAGAAGTAACGGGAACAAAAATCTAAGATAAGACTTAGATAGTTTTTAATAAAAAACAAAGGGTTAAAATATTTTAAGAAAGTTATTTGAATGCTGCAATTTTTACAATCCAAGCAATCACCAACTTTTGAATATATATGTTTTAACTTCTTGTTTTAATATATTTTATTTTCACTTTCGTTAAAAACATTTTGTAAATTAATTGTGTATTATGTAACATGTCATTTGTATAGTATGACATCTACAATAAAGAATTCCATAAAGATAATTAAAATTCTATAAAGTCAATTAAAACATTATAACAAGTACTAATCTATTCCAATAGGATGTAGCAAGTAGTGACTCACCCTGAATTGATGTTGCCGGGAAACGCCCAAGCGTCGAGAAACATTGCCCAAGTTGACCGTCTCGGGATTGCAAGCATTGTCACGTCTTGTTCGAAGGGCACACGTTGAAGAAAATAAATATGTTTTCTCTGTTCACCACACGTTTAAACAGTGCTAGAGAGCAAGTGGAGTTATTTCGCAACTTTCCCCTCCTTCACGCCTTAGATCTCCTGATGTAGTTCATTTTCTGAGTCCATTCTGTAGCTATATAATGAGTTCCTTGGGACTCATATTATTGTATTCCACTGTAATAAATCGCCGGAGGAAGAACTACTGCAATAAACTTCAGCATCCAAGACTATTGGTGGCCACGATGTGTAAAGCTCCGGTCTCACCGCCGCGTCACCGAGGAAGCTTCTTCTGAGACTATGAGTATCATATCAGAATGTCTGACGTTACTCTCTATGTCCCTCATACATAGATTGATGTATTAGAAGGGTTTTTTTGTTTTCAATGTCGATGAGCCATTGAGTAGTCTGTCAGAATATCTGACGTTACTATCTATGTCACTCAGACATAGATTGATGTAATAGAATGTTTTGTTTTATTTTCTGTGTCCGTCAGACACAAGCTTTATTGTCATGATGCCTAACATTATTTTTATGTGCCTCAGACATGGTTACTTTAGTCAGAATGACTAACCTTATTTTCTATGTCCATCAGACATAGTTTACTTAATCAGAATGTCTGACGTTATTTTTCTATGTCCATCAGACATAGTTTCTTGGGTCAGATAGTTTGACGATTATTTCCCTATGCCCACAAGGTATAGTTTAAATACGAGGGCTCTATGCATTACATATGTCTAGGACCAGGTGATTGAGTATACCGAGTCCATGGATTTGGCTTTCTTTTCAAAGTCCTTAAGACAAAGTTATATTTTAATGTTACCCTAAACGGTATGATGATGTTTAAAATCTCTTTATGGCTACATTCAGATCATTGAACACTTTCATCTAGGACCTAGTTAGGTCAGTGACTGTTTGTAGTTTTGATTGTACCCTTTTATGTAGCTATTTGCGATGCGCAACCTGTGGGAGCACTACTAGATTGAAGTAAGGGCCCACGAGGATAATGCTTTCTTTTGGCCCCTTCAGGTGCGATATTTATCTAAGTATTCAAATATAGTTTGTACTAGATTCTGTAAGCCCTTGTTATGGGTAAATGAATTAATTTACTATTGATTGCTCTGGCAGTACTCATTAGGAAATGACCGGCCATAGTAAAAATATGTGTAGATGCCCGAGTGTTAGCCATTTATTGTTTGTTAAATGGAAGCTCCTCTTATAGGATATTATTCAGTGTTTATTTTGGTAGCTCTCCATAAGAGTTAGTACTATCTTACTAGCTAAAATAGTGTTCTTCTTCGTAACTTTAAAAATATAGGGATTGATGCAATGTTTCTATTTTCTATATGGTTTTTAAATAAACTTATTTGTTAATCTTATATAGTTCTGTGATGCATTCTCCTTCCAAATCCTCCATCAAGTTTAACTAAATTAATTAAGTACAAGCAATCGTTTCTTTTTTACATGATAGGAAAAGCAACTGTGCAATTATGCTATGTTTGTTAGTTTCACCAATTTGACCCATACTATATGAAATATAATCGAGTTAAATATTTTAAATATCAAAGTGTAGTAAAGGAAAAACAGATAATATTGAGTATAAACAACTTGTAAAAGTGTTAATCATAATTATATTTTTCCTCAATATTCAATTTATTAATTAAATTTATTTGAACCCATACCTTGGTAAACTATTATCGACAAGATCAAAGTATTGGCTTTTATTATATTCATTTATTCCTCACGAAAGATTAAATTAAATTAGAATGTTTTCTAAAATGTTATGTAGTCAGTGCATGACCAACAAATACTGCTCATTGAGTTAAAATTACATTTTGCTGGTCCTATCTGCGGCGTTTTGGAGTAACAGATGGGTCCACCATCTTGTTCCTGTAGTAGGTTGGTCGAGTAGTTGAAGAGCATACACGTACGTAACTCGTGGATCGTATAATATTGCTTGAGAACGCTTGAATATATATATAATACTAGCACCACGTCTTACATCCCCCGTTCGGGTTATAAGCACTTACAATAATGTGTAATGGTAGGGTGATTGTGAAGTGAAATGGAGGAACAGATTTGGTATAAGTGTCGGTGATGTATCATGTGAACACGGAGATCATTTGACATAGTTTCAACACAACCATTCATAATTATTCTACAACTTTCAATATTTTATTCACGATAAGGGAAATAACAATTGTCTGGAAATTTGTTCAATGCTATCATAATTAAATGATTTTAATCTTCTGCCCTAAGAATTGAAAAGTTATACTACAGTGGAGATGTTTAAGGCAAGAGTAAAATATATGCAAGAATCAAATAGCCAAAGCTATTATTTATACTTTTTAGTCAGGATTAATCCATCTAGATACCATATTCTGAAAATTGAAAAATTACACCTGCACACTGGAATCGAGTTTAGGACCTTTGGCTTAGTACGCCAATGCTTTAACCACTGAGCTATCCAGGAATCGTCCCATGCCTAGGGTCATTTTTCCCTCACATTTTAAGGCGGAGTCTATGACGGACGTGCGGAAATCTTTGGTTACAAATGTGATGTTATTAAGATCACGTGCTATCAGATAACGCAGCCATCTTTGACTCGGTAGTTGGTTTAATTCTGCCTTAAAATATTAGTGAAGCATGACCCTGAGAACGGGACGATTCCTGGATATCTCAATGGTTAGAGTATTGGCGTACTTAGCCAAAGGTCTCGTTTTCGATTCTCATGTCCAGGTGTAACTTTTCAATTTTCAGAATATAAAAAATATGTATATAAGAAATGAGTGAACAGTAAAAATAATATAGTTTTGGTTGACAGATTTAGATCTTTTGTGTTGTATGTTCCTGTTTATGTATGGTAACCATTGTTTATTCAGGTATTTTATTTTTACGTTTACATATTACCGTATGTATATCGTTGGCAGGGTTATGATTTTTAAATAATTATTATTATTATCTTCAATGTTACTACAATATTTTCTTTCTATCTATACTTCTTAGTTCATAAAACTAGTTTTGTCACTCAGAGATTATTTAGGTATCTATCTTCGGTTTTTGATTAACTATAGCTGTGATATATCTAGACTAATGTGATCTGTGGTTGATCTTATTCCAAGGATTCGACCAGAGACAACAACAACTTTGTTCAAGGATAATCTATAATCTATGGCTTTTGTAAACGAACCAACATCATTTTGAATATAAGTTTTAATTACTTCGCAGTTAGCTTTTTTTTTTAAATATCAAAGAGTAAGTAGAAATATTTTCATCGATAGCTTATGGCTTCACCAAATCTAACATACAGGATAGAAAACACTTATAGTGCTATTTGAGAAAACGTTTTTTTTTATCAAAACCAGCAGGGTTATTATGACCACGACGCAAAACGAATTTGCGACCGTTAGCAGAGAGACGCTAGACTTTGCGTCAAAAGCTATTATGGCCGACCACTTTGCGAAAGCAAAGTCCTTGCGAGCGCAAATATTTTCCTAGTTGCGTGACGCTAAGTTGCGCAGACATTTTACTTGTCCTTTGGTTTGCGTTATGAGGTTATGTTTGCTAGTTTTTGTAATTTATTAGGTGTTTTGTGTTACATTATTTAAACTTGCCATCGCATTAGCCCAATATAATAATCCCAAAACGTTGTTGTGTGTTTTTCACATAAATCTAACTTTAAATAGGCCTATATCATAATGTAGGGATAGTACGCTTATACTGAATGCTAAAATAATATTTTCTTTGAAACATAACACTATCAAATTGCATTATTAGTCACCATCAACACACTTATCATTCTGTTAACAAGGTAATAAAAATGCAGGACTAATTTGTTCAAGAAGCCTCAACAAAACTTTAATAATGTAATCCCATTTAAACTGAATCGTACATATAGTAGTAGCTACTATCCACATTAATGTGAGTTGTAGGCCTATGAAATAATGCAACCAAGACTGGAAAAACCAAAATAGGCCCTAGATTAATGTTTACATGTGGTATGGCTTAGGCCTAGGTTTTTTAATCATAAAAGGTTTACTAAATTTATCTGAAATCAATAATTAGTTGTTAGGCCTAGTTATACTGAAGTGAATAAATTGCAAACAACTCATTATAAAGAAATATAATATCCTTATATTCTTAATCACTTAACTAAAGTCTCAATAATTCCTTTTAATTAAAAGATGCATTTTACTTTTTTTAGCCATCCAAACCACCCTTTCGTTTACTTTTTTTGTTAACTTAGTAGGACGACTGACATTAAGTTGTCGAAAATATTCAGTGTGAAAACAATTTTTGGGAGATTTTGAACGCTTTCATCAACTTTAAATAATTAGTTTTATTTTCTAAGATCTTAACACCGCATATTTGATTCAATCTCAAACATGAGAACCTTTTCAACACTGTAAATTAATAAAATTAGCACAAAGTCTGCCTATATATGTTCAAGTGGAGTACTGTATAGATAGGAAGTTATCTTTATCTAATCTCAACTCAATCAAACAACATAAAATTTAAAACACCTTACTGTAGGCCTATATCTTTGAACGTTCAATTTTTGGCTTGACAAAATCGAGAACGGTTTTACAATAGGCCTACTAAGAAAGCCAAAATACAAAATATTAATCTACTGTGTGATAAATGTTGTTTTTGAAACAAAGTTTTATAAGGCGTATATTTGTTTTGTTGTAAATTAAAGTTATTTTAATTAAATTAGGCCTAAATATAAGGAGAAGTGTACATTATAAACTGTTGAAATTATTTTAAATTAATGGAATAAAACACACTTGTTCCAGTATCAACATGAATACATGAAGAATAAAGCATTGGGTTGTAAAGCATACATCTTACAAAAAACATTGTTTCTTTATTAGCCAACTTTTCATATTAATTTATTCATTTCCCCGTGTGACATTACTATTTTAATGCATAGTTCACATGCTTTTTTGACTACAATAAGTTATGTGTATTGAATAATGTAAGCCTAGTATTTTTTCATTTCAAATCGTAAGCAAACAAAGTTATACGAGAGATTTATTAAATTAAGCTAGGTTAAATCTTTCTTGAAAATAATGTGACTTGTAATCAGCTGTTTGGGAAAATAGAAATAAATGAATAATGTCCAGTCATGAATACCAGCATTCTTGAAATAAATGTAACTTATTTCTAGCCTCTAACTTCTTAAAAGGTAATATTCTTTGGAAAAGTGTTGCCAACTGTTGACGCAAACTGATTTTATTCTGTGCGTTAACGCTAGAAGCAAAGTCGAAGCTAAAACTAGCGGACGATACAAAGTGTGGTGGTCATAATAACCCAAACGCTATCTTTTCCTCTAAAGTGAAGCTAACTAGCGGTAGCAACTAACTTTGCGTCGAATGGTCATAATAGCCCTGCTGGCAATGTTATTTTATTATGTAGTTAAGACAAAAAAATCTGATTCAATAAAATAGTATGAATGGTTGATTAAATAATTAATATATCTATCAGAATACACACATGACAACTTTTCACAGAAATAATTATCGTTAAAATGTATTAATCCATTCAAAATAGTATGTTGATTAAATATTGTATACACTTTTAAGGTTAAGTTAAGCTTGGTTTATTTGGCCATAATTTTCTTATGAAGGTTAGGTTAAGTTTGTTTGATTTAAAAAAACGAAAAAGATTATTTTTATCTTACCCATTTACCAAACTTATATGGTAGTTTTTCAATTAGTTAATTTTCAATCTAACTCTCACAACTTTATTCAAGCCTCTTACAAAAACTCGAATAACAATGCAACTAAAACTGGGTTAATATGTTTACATAATTATCAACTTAAAATACCCTAATACACCTATTATATTTGATCTCAATAATTTGATAAAAATAAGTGTAACTTAGTTTTCTAGTAGGCTTACACATTATTCATCCCATTCTCGGCCTAAATTCTTAACATTGTTAAAATATGAGATAAGCCATACATAAAAAAAAAATTAGAATCAAAATGAACAAAAAAACTTTAAAACTAAATGGTATGAAAACTTTCCACTCACCTAGAAGCAATTGGGTATCTTTCGGCCGTTCTAGAACAAGACGCGGTGCTAATAATAATAATAGAACAATTTGGACACAATACTACACCCAAACAGAATTTTCCGTCTTTATGAATGTGTTAAAACTGTCTATTGTGGTCATTGTACAATGACCACAATTAACAATACTTTGTAGTAAATTTCTTCTTCAAACTGATGACAAGTAGCCATAATGACTAAATTCTGGATGTGTAAAACCTCTTAAACATACATTATTATTATTATTAGCACCGCGTCTTACTACCCGTTCGGGTTATACGCCCTTACGCTAATGTGTAATGGTAGGGTGATTGTGAGATGAAATGGAGGACCTACAGTTTAACGTGGAATCCGAACCACGGTGGAGGCCTGGCATTCCCCACATTCACAAGATGTCTTGTCAGAGGTGAAGGAAGGGTTTGGTAATCAGATAAATCTTTGCCGGGACCGAGGATTGAACCCCGGCCGCCCTTAAACATACAGTAATATTGATGTCATGGAAATGAGCAGTCCCACGAGTAACGGAATGACAATGTTTAGTTCTTTTTGTAGAATTTTAAAGAAAATTTTATAAGAAAAACAATTCAAATGAATCAAATTTTTATTAAACTCTTTACAAAACAACATAAACTTAATTTAAATAACCTCAAAAAAGTTTTTTTCACACTCTGAAATTATTTACTAATTAATTATTAGTTGGTAACAGAATGCCATATTCCAGACACAGTTATCTGACGTATCATGAAAAGAGTAGGCCTACAAACTCAGCCCAACCACTCACAAAATTTAGACCACTTAGACAATTTTTTTTTTAAATTCAGATATTTTAAATCCCCGACAGTCTAGGCCATCATCTGGGACTATTTTGTTACAATATAGTGGATGCTTACAGTACACATGAAATTTAGTTATATAGGTACAATTAATTTTTTTAACGTAAACTTTTACAAGATAAAGACATAGTAAAACAGGGTGTCTACCATCCGGGAAAATCAGGGAAAACGAGAATTAGCCGGGAATTTGAAGTGATCGGGAAAAAACGGGAATAAGTCGGGAATTTGGTAAATCACAACAAAAATCTGGGAAAATGATATTTTACTCGAAATATGAAATACAATAATCAGTAAATTATAATGTCATTTTTTTGTTTGTAGTTGTGTAATATATATTTTAATTCGTAGTAAACAATTTTAATTAACATTTTAAAGCTTATTATTATTATTATTATTATTATTATTATTATTATAAAAAAAAGATTAATAGAAAAACGAGGGGGCGGCGAGTTAGAAGGATGTGACATACTTTTTTAGTCGGGAATTTTGGGAAATGATCTGGGAAAAGGTCGGTGATTTCATTGGTCAAGTTTAGTAGACACCATGTAAAAGATTTATGACAAGATATAAAAATTACACATAGCAGCTAATGTAAAAAAGAAGATAATTCAAACAAATCAATGTATATAAAGGGGAAAATATTAAGCTGTAATTATTGTATAAATCAGGTTTAGGTGTTTTTATTAAGTACACATTTTATAGGCTAAATGAAGGAGATGGGCAAAGTGATTAGCCTACTAATAATATTACAGAAGGAAATTAAAGTTAGTAATTATGTGATATTATTTTTCAAAGGATTTTTTAGTACAATAAAAATAAATGAAAAAGAATATTATACTTCTTAATTATGTAGGCCTACATTAATTATTTTGACCATTATAGGCGCTATAGAAATTCTAATTAGTTTCAGTATGTAGTTTGAGATATTGTCAAAGCCACAACTAAATTTATTTGGTAAATTTCTAATTATTTTGTCAATTTAAATGGCATCAATTTTATCAAATTTAAACAAAATATTAGCATAATCTTTTTGATTGCTGACCACATGCTCACTAGAAGAGTAACACTGTGCTGGGGGTACGAGGTTCAATCCCCAGTCCCTTCATGGATTTATCTGATTACCAAATCCTTCCTTCACCTCTGACAAGATGTGTATTAATCATGACTTGTGAATGTAGGGAATGCCAGACCTCCACCGTGGTTCGGATTCCACGTTAAACTGTAGGTCCTCCATTTCATCTCACAATCACCACTACCATTACACATTAGCGTAAGTGTGGCTGACCTGAACAGGTAGTAAAATGTAGTGCCAATAATAATAATAATATGATTATTTAACCAACCAATCAAAATATATTAACAGGTGACACTTTTTAAGTCTCATGGAATAAAGGTAAAAAAAAATTATTGTAAAAAATATTTTCTCAAAGGAAACTATAAACATTCTTTACCCAAGATAAGCCTACATTTTGATTTAATATTTTATCCATCCTATAAATTGATTAGGCTACTCTACTCACAAAAACTTATTACATTTGGAATCTTGCTTACCTTTGTGATATAAAACTGTGTACGCAACTAAACAACAAAAGTGACTACTAAGTTGTACTTTAAACCTAATGTTCTATACTTTGGTACAATATACATGTATTATATTTTTATTACAATTCCATAATGATGGCTGAGAGCCAAATTGTTCTAACCGCCGATTTCACTCAAATAAAGTTTTTATATATTCAGGAATGAACATAATCCTTCTTAGGACTTAGAAAAGTATTGTACAGGGGATCGGCTACTATGCCCCAAGGGCGGGATTAGAACTTTTTTTTCTGTGTCAAATTATCAGAAATTCAATGTTTTCTAGCACTTCTACACACAACAACGTTTAGCAAATTAGTTCATTAATGCACTTACAAAAATATGTGAAAGAATTCTAAATCGATAAAAAAAATGATCTTCTTATCAACCCAATAACGTTTTGCCATGTCACATAGCTTTGTGCGGAATGCCTCAATTTGATATCTTGCTTAGATGTCTATCCACATGAACCTGTCATTGTGTTCAAAACCAATCTACCTTATAAAAAATTAGGATAAAATTGAATGTGTTAATGGAACTACTTAGAATAGTTCATACACTTTATAGCCCAATGGTGAGTAACTTATCTATTAACCTTTTACAAGTATTACATTTTTATTTTTAAGTAACAAACCTAATTCTTGTATTTAATTCAAATGAGTAATTGATGTTTTGTTATCTTGGTTAAAAAGCTTTTAACGTCTTATAATGAAACTACCAGAAGTAGATTATTACATGTCTCATCTGTGCACAAGCACAACATATTATATTTATTTAAATAGAGCAATAGAGAAAGTGTCTATAACTTGTTGGAATTTGTGCACTATTCCCGGGCTAGCGTTTATTATAAACAAAACTAAAAAAAGATTTAGTAAAACACATGTGCTAGTGTATTATTGCGTTTAAAGTTGCTGGTGTATTAGGCCGAGTGGTGGTTACAGTATCTTTCCATCCTTTTCTTGATCTTATTTGGTTCCTTCAACCCCTTGTTGAGTAGGGTAGTATTCATTAGTTTTGTTATTTGTTGGGATTGATTCTTTCAGCGTGCTGCCCCCATTTACTTTACTATCATTTTGTACATGGCTTATAATGGGGTTAAGTCTTAATCATATCGAGATATTATCATTTTTGCAAAGGTCAAGATATTATCATTTTTGCAAAGGTCAAGTACTGAACATTGAAAAATGACACCTGGACACGAGAATCGAACCCGGGACATTTGGCTTAGTATGCCAATGCTCTACCACTGAGCTATCCAGGATTCGTCCCGTGTCCAGGGTCACTCTTCACTCATATTTTAAGGCAGAGTCTATGATGGACGTGTGGAAATCGTCGGCTGTATTTACGAGCTATCAGATAACACAGCCATCTTGGACTCAGTAGTTGGCTTATTACTACCACTTGTACAGTTATTATTATAATTGTACAGGATTGCTTATTAAGAATCAAATAGTTGAAGCTATTATTTGTGCCTCTAGAGAGGAGTTCTCCACCTAGATATCATATTTTGGAAATCGAATAATAAGCCAACTACCGGGTCGAAGATGGCTACGTTTTCTGATAGCTTGTGAATAAAGCAGATGATTTCCACACGTCCATCATAGACTTTGCCTTAAAATATGAGTGAAGAATGACCTTGGGCACAGGAAGACTCTTGGATAGCTCGGTGGTAGAGCATTGGCGTACTAAGCCAAATTCCCTGGGTTCGATTCTCGTGTCAAGGTGTCATTTTTTAATTTTCAGAATATGATATCTAGTTGGATAATTCCTCTCTAAAAGCACAAATAATAGCTTCGGCTATTTGATTTTTAAAGGCCAAGTAGTGTGCATCCAACTGACATTCCCATAAATCTAATTTCTGCAGCTGCTAACTTTCTTTGATCAGCTTTTCAAATTGCTTGCACCTCAATGTCCTACATTAGTACAGGTCGGATGAGCGCTATGTATATTCTTCAGGAATCAACTATGTTTTTGTACTTTATATGGGATTATCAACCTGTAATTTTAACATACTGGGTTATTTTTAATGACATATTTATCTTCATTGTATGATAGGTTCCTAGATAATTATATATGTTAACCCTTTGTTTGTACTGTTATCAATGCTTTTTGCTTTTTATTTGTTCTTTAACTACAAATACCATTACTTTAATATATAGGCTACTGTTGATAATTACTTGATCATAAGCAAGTAATAATAGGCCTAGATGTGAACATCTATTTGTTTCCCAAAGTAGCTATCAAAACCGGTTTATTTTACTACTATGTAAGATTTACTTATCGGATCAATGATCACGCAATATTTGTGTTAGGTCCATGTAATACTGTATACATCACATGTGTACCAGGTCATTATTAATTTACATTTAACTCCTATTATCTCATAACTAAGGGAATTTTTTTCAGTGTTTGTTGGTACTAGCCTACATGATTAACTTAAATTTTATATTTCTGTGATAGTTAAATATAACATTTTTCAATTTAATATAGTTAGATGTGGTTATAACCATACTTAACTATATTAGCTTATGAATTTAATACATCATAATATGGAACATAACAATTCTGTTTGTGTTTTTCAGTTTAGGTGGGGGACGAGCAGATATGACCAGGTTTGCTCGCGCTCGTGGGTCTAAGTCTAGCAATGAGAGGACCCCTGAAGAAGCAACGTCATGGCAGGATATGAGACAGCAGTTGAAAGATACTGAACACAAAAAATCTCAATTGAGAGAACAGGCAAACAAACCTAAACTAGATGTAAAATCTCTGCTACAGGTTGAAGATGTTAAAACAACACATTGGGCTGAATTTGAAAATGTTGAGAAACACAAATCTAAACAACACAGAAAGACAAAAGGAACTAAACATAATAACCTACTCATTGATACTAAAAATAAAACAATGGATAATAATGATAGTTCAGGAGATAAGTCAAACATAAATGATGGAAGGGTAGGGAAGTTAAAAAAGAAAAAACTTGGAAAAGAGTTGAAACAAAATATCGTATTGGGATTAAATCATTCAGAAAATAACTTGGCTATAAAGATTGATAGTCAAACAAACCTAAATTTAAAAAAAGAAAAAAGGAATAAAAATCATTATGTTGGTAAAGAATTTCAAAATGATGATATTAAAATCCCTATAAAAAATATTCCACAAAGTAACTCTAACTTAAATAACAAAAACAAGAAAAAGAAAAATGCAGAGAGAGCTGAGAATTTTGAAAAACAACACAATGAGATTGACACAAAAAACCAAACATTCCGGAAAAATAAAATCTCAAAAGAAGTCAAAATTAAAAACAAAGTGCCTTACAAGCGCAGGAAAACAGACGATAAATCGATTACTATGTTTTTTAATGGAAAAGAAATCAAAGTTATTAAATTTGATGGGTTTCCTGTGAAGCAAGAAGATTATGACCGATTGATTAAACTAAGGAAGTTATTGATAGATAAAGGCATTCCTAAAAGTGAAATGCTCTCAACAATGAAACTTGAGCGTCGTCGAGCAGAAAAATCACTAGCCCGTGAGAAGAAAAAAGTTTGTTTCCACTGTCGTAAATCAGGTCATATATTGTCTGAATGCCCTGAACTAATCTCAGCACCAGGTGAGGATGCGGCCGGCACAGGGCTGTGCTTCAAATGTGGCTCTACAGAACACAGCCACCTGGAGTGCCGCGTCACAAGGAAACAGGAGTTCCGCCATGCCACATGCTTTGTGTGTGAAGAGCAAGGACACATCGCTCGGCAGTGCCCCAACAATCCGCGTGGTCTCTACCCTAATGGAGGTGGCTGTAAGATCTGCGGGGATGTGACACACTTGAGGAGGGATTGTCCTCGACAGATCCAAGAGAATGAAGCTCAACATATCACAATCAGCACCCTAAACAGCGCTTCTCTTGAAATGATTGATGAAGAAGATAATATAAAGACTCATAAAAAATCAAACAAATCCAAACAGAAGAATATTATCAAGTTTTAAACATTTTTAGTAAGGTTTGATTTGATTTTTTCAGTAAATATTGTTTTAAAAATAATTGGGTTTGCTCCCTACTTGGTTTTTGATGATCATAATTCATTCTAGGATCTGACTTCCACCCTCCATTGTCACTGCTACTCTTCCCCTCTTAGTCCCTCACTAAGAAAAGTTTGAACCCTGGTACCGCTTGCAACATTTATTTACTGGCCCGGCTATAGCCAGCAGAGGAACATTAAGGGTTCAGTCTTCTCAATGTCGAGCTTCTGGGTATCAGAACTACCAACCTGATCAAAGATGTTAAATGAATCGTATCTCTACCTCAAAAATAAAATGGACAAAACAATAATGCACACAAGTACAAAATAAGAAAATAAATATATATTAGATCTAATTGAAGACATTATACAAAATTTACAAACATAATTCTTTATTGGTAAGATTGGGCCTATCAGACCCAACGTCAAATTTGTGGAATCCGGTTAAAACATTTAACACAAAACTCATTTAGGCTAGAAATTAATACTTTTTTATTCAAGAACAAACACTAAAATACAAAAATAAGAAACTTAAAAGAAATTCTAAAAATAAAATATTTTGCAATTTGAAAACAATATGATTTTGTTTGAAATAAATAAAACTCTACTAATAATTATAGTTATAAGAGTCATTAAAAATATACTGATTGAATATGAAATAAAAATATACTAATTGAATATAAAAACATACCTATGTATACTGCCTTTAGTAAAAACCTAAATATTTCAATTTTCTAGACACATAATTTAATATTCACTTGATAAAACATCCATTACACACCAACACTGAATGCGATAAGCAGAGCCATTTCTTGCAATTTTTACAGTAGTACCTTGTTCTACAATCCTTGCAGGTGTGACACCTTCCCCTTTTGTTCAACTCAGGTGTTGCAGGTCCTTGTGAGATTGTTCCAGGTAGCTTTGCTGCAATGTTGCGTAGCTCCACTTGATTATGGTTGTTCAGTGCCCTCTTATCTAAGCAGGGTTTTGTAAATGACTTAGCTAGCTTCCTCAGGAATTTTCTTCTTGGTAACTTTGCTTGATGGTTGGATAATTGGAAGATATGGCTGTTGATTCCCGCGACATTCAGAAGATGAATGAATGGGGTGAGAGACCAACTGTTGCTATTCCTCCTGACATCAAATTCAGCACCCATCTGGTCCACTGTGCCCACTCCTCCTTTTGTTGTATTATAAATACCGTATTTACCCGAATATAAGACGATACCCATTTTGAGAACTTTAAATTAGGGAAAAATGTTTTTATTAATGCTTAGTATTGTCAATATTTAGTCACTAACAATAAAAAGTAAAATAATACTATCACACCAATATTATTCATATACTGTACACTAGTTAAATTTGCATTGCTGCAGTGCATATTTTATTCCAGGTAACATTATCACATGGATGAATTATTATTATTATTATGATCATCATCATCATCATCATCACTTGATTCACATCATCATCACTTGATTCACATCCATCCTCCTCACTCGAACTCTGATAGTCTTCTGTTCCATACAAACTGTTACTTACACATCACTTCTTGGATTCAGTAGAAATACTAGTCCATGCTGTTTTTATCCACCGGCCAAGTTGTCCAGCTGAAGGCTTCTTAATGGTGCCACTGGGGGTTAAGGGGCAGTTCCCAGATAACAGCCACTCTTCATATTGGCGTCGGAGATGGTGCTTGAAAGATTTATTTACAGCATCATCAAGTACTTCTAATTGTGAGGTCATATACCTCCTGGAATCACTACCAGGTCTGGCTACTAGGAGGCTACTTTATTATTTACCTTTTCTGTAAGATGACCCCTAAAGGCATCAAGGGTTAGCAATCCTCTTTGCCTTAGTAGGGCTCCTGGTCGCCTGTCCCAAACTTCTTGAAGCAACGAAACCATTAAATCATATGTCATCCACCCGGTTTCATTACATTTAAAGATTACCCCACTTGGTAGATGATATTTTGGTAAATTCTTCCTTTTAAAAATAACAAATGGTGGTAACTTCCTGCCATCTGCCAACACTGCCAGCATGACTGTAACACGCAGCTTCTTATTTCCAGATGTTTTGAAAATAACTGATTTAGAACCTTTTCCAGCCACTGTTCTATTAGCAGGCATGTCAAAATACACCGGGGTTTCATCTGCATTTCCCATTTGCCCCAACAAGTGATGGTGTTTATGCCTTTATTTAATTATGTGCCTTTGATACTGTACGAGCTTCTCTTCGTAATCCACTGGCAGCTTCTGGGATAACGACGTTTTCCTTCGTAAGCAGAGCCCTTTCCGCCTCATGAATCTTACTGCCCAACCAAAATTTGCTTTAAATTCCTGTCTGGATATTTTTCTAATAGTTGCCTCTTCCAATGCTTTCATTTGGATACTTTCTACAGAAATTCCAAAACCCTTATGACGATTTTCTAAAACTAATTTAAGAACTGCATCATCTAGTTCGGGGTGACGCCCCACTTTTGGTCCACGAAAAGGTTTCCTTGTGGAATGAGCCCATTTCAGCCGCTCCTTCATACCCCTCCAACGCCATACATTTACTTCAGTGATTCCATAATGTCGTGCAGCTTCACTATTGTTATTTTGTTCGGCGAGATGAACCACTCTTAATTTGAAGTTAGAATCATAACTATTACGATGTTCAACACTTTTGTTCCGTTCTACACTTCCTTTTTTTTCTACGTGGTCACCCATTGACTTTAAACTTACTTTGACCTTGGCCTTTCTGCAATGAAATAAACTAAATTTGAAAATCGAAGTCTTGGAAAAAATACGTTTTAGAATACACAACTCCTAATATGCCAAGTGTTGCCATGCTACTTTATCGACAACTAGTGAAGTCATGAATTTGTTAAAAAGTATCGCTGTATCGGGTTTGCTGTAGTACTTCATAGCGATATATCGATAGTAACTATTCGATATATTTTTCCGGACACTTTGTGAAATATCGTGAATGATAAGGTGTAATTGTATTTGTGTGCTTGGAATATTATGAAAATGCATGGGACATACTAGTCATGACTAGTTGCTTCCTCTTTTATATTCCACATTGCGCTAGTTGTAATGTTCAGGTACGCCATTTTGTCGACTCTTTTACGAATGGATCGAGGATATCAACTGCGATTTAGATGGTGGAACAATAATGGTCGATAGAGAGTGGTTAGAAATAAACCAGTGACAATGCGCCACCATCATTACAGCATTCCTTCTATAAATCAAACAATAGTGTATGTTGTCTTTTAGGCCTAAAACAGTGTGGAAAACACAATTTACAATTCATTTTTTAGCTATAAGATTATTTTTCTGTATTTATTCGTTCCTTTAACTATTTCAAGTTTTTATTATACCGTAGTTATTGAGCTATGAAAGTGGCCAACATGGACGTCCTTAGCACAATACATCATAATAGCTGAAAACAAGACAAATAATATATTTAACTATGTGAATATCTTCTAAAACAAAAAAAAAATGCTGGTTTGTCTTAGAATTTAAAACACATACATACCTTTTCTTTGTAAAATAAACGCATAATGGTATATTGGTACTATACAACATACAAATATTGACCTTACACCGACATTTTTCTTAATGCGCGAATATAAGACGGCCCCTGACTTTTCGAGGTTGAAAACTGAAAATAAGTCTCGTCTTATATTCGGGTAAATACGGTAGTTAGAATTTCTGGTTTATTCTGATTTCCTGTCTCTTCATCTATGGCAGGCATCATCATGATGCATACTTGATATTAAAACCACGGATTTGTATTTTTTTGAAGTACAGGAAACAAGATTACAGTCGTCTTGAAAACCAAACATATTGCTACATACAACTAATCAACTCCTGTTCCAGCTCTTTCCCATAATTCCTCAAAGTTTATATGGTCAGCTTGTAACACAAGCCATGTAAAGTAAACCAATCAAACCCTCTATTTCTGTTGAATATGCACAATGTGTAAAATACTGATAAGTATAATTGTCTGCTACTTTGTCGATGAACTGATTTGTTCCATTTAAAATCATATTTACCATTTCATCAGTGATAAACAATCTCCACGAATCCTCTTCTGTTTCTACATTCCATGCTAATGGCCTTACATTAAGCAACCAGGTGGCAATGATATTTTGCCTTGGTGGTGCATCCATTTTCCACTTAGTAGTTTTATCTTTTCCCAAAAAGAATCGATGAGATGCAGTTGGCTGAGACATGGAAGGTAAATCTTCAGAATCGTCAGAGCCATGTTCACTTTCTATACAACAATCTTCATCATGACTGTCATCAGAAAACATCAATTTCCTCTTCAAGAATTTTTCGTGTTCTTTCATTTTGTAACTCGTAATTTTCCGCCATTTTTTTTTATCAAAGTATATTTCACACTTTACCAAACTGTTTGGCACTAAAAAAAACAGAACAAAATTGGAAACTGTATCAATAAATATAATATGTAAATAAAAATAAACCCATACAAAATGTTAATCTAAAACATTGTCACTTTGTAAGGTTGAGCCTATCAGACCAAGGTGTCACTAAACAACTCTAAAGAGTCTAATGGGCACTGAAAGACAAGGAATGTAAGCGGAGTTTAGGGGGGAATAGCCTTAAGAGGTAGACAGCATACATTACGCTAGTAAATATAATACCCGGACCTAACTGCCCAAACCTTACAAATACAGTGCTAAGAACCATCATAGCTATAAATTATGAACCTTTAAATTATTAAAAATAAAATAATATCCATAAAAGGTATAATATGCCTCCATAGATTGGTACTAAAAAATAGTTTTATAGGACTACTGTTTAGTAATCTTCCCAAGCATCAGGATTTGGCTTTAAGACCTATCATAGAAATAGAAGAAGAAAGAATCACTCATGGGTGCAATGTCTTTGTTCAGGACTAATTCCTTCTTGGATCTGAGCTTCCATCATGGGCCTACTAAACCTTTAGTGGGTGCGACCCCACAGAAATATTATTTCATTTAGAAGACCTAATGCCCCCATTTAATTGAAATAATGGGTAATAAATATATCAAAATACATTTATTTTACATTCCTCAATATTAGCCAATTAAAGCAATTTATGTCAATAAGTTTAATCCAGCTAGAAATAATATGTATGATATATTGACTATAATAGGAAAAAAAGAAAAACAAACTAACTTTGTTGGCTGCATGGTTTAAGGTACTATTCTCTCAATAGATGGAATACCAAAGACTGGGAGATCAGGATTCGATCTCGGTCGGGTTCACTGAGGTTTTTTCCCCCCCAAAGCTGTTTTCCACTCTCCCTCCATGCAAATACAGATGCACTTCCTTTAGATTGAATCTACCTAAGTCCCAACACACAAGTGTAATTAGTACATAGGCATATAATCCCAATGGGTAGTAAAACAGAGTGCTAAAAAATATAAAAAGAGTTACACAAAATGTTAAGCAGTCCTCATTTAAAATTTGAGCTTATAATCTTGGGAATTATGTTCTCCATTATTGGATTTATATTTAAAATTTAAAATCTGAGAACATCTTCAACTTATAGTTTAGATTGACATACGGTCTTTATCGTGTGGATAGCAGAAAAATCAGTTTAGCACAAGTATGTTTACTCTACCTGGACAGCCAAAATTCAGTCAAGGTTGATATCATGAACTTGTTCCATTGCGTTTCCTCCGTAGACCTTTCAACCAACTCCACCTATTCTTTCAAAGTTAATCTTGAGGAGTTCATATTAAATAAAAAGGGATCTCGAACCCAACTAAGAGTTTGAAATAACTGCTTTTTGAGATGTTTGTATTCAAATTTAACAAATGAATCAGTTATTTCAGAAACTGGACCTCTCCACACCATTACATTTTCAGATATATTCAACAAAATATGTTTATATTGTTCAAAATGGAATTAAATTGATTCAGACTTTTCCCGGTTCTTAAATAGATGATGGTGCATTTTGACCCTTCAGTAGGCCTTAGTAACTTCATTTCTTTGATATAGGCCCATAAATTAAGTGGAGAAGTCCACTTTCTGTCTTTTCACTCATCTATCATGGCTTGTTTAAACTTTATTTATCTAGGAAATTCTAGAATGACATTCTACTGAGACATATTACAGACCTCTTAAAAATAATTGTGTATTAAAAATAAATCTGAGACCTGAAACTGAGATTCTGGTGTATCCATTAATCTTCATCATCACTAATTATTGCCTCTGCTTCTACTGTTGACCAGTTTAACATTGCATTGTAAAAGTCCTTATGTTCCTCTAAAATGTAACCAAGAAGCTGCTTTTATGTCACTTGAGTTTCTTTGCATTTATTGGAACTTTTCCATTGGGATAAGCTTTCATATTATCTGGCAGAGATGATGGTGGTGTGATTTCCAACTAGAAAGTGTGATATAGTCCTTGTCAACTACAAGAGCGTTGTTTCTTTAATTATAATTAAACTCCATACATTTTGATAAAGCAAATGCTACCTTATTGTCATGTGAAATATTCCGACTTAGTGGTAACAACAAGGGAAAATTTATCTGGTAAAACTTGGGCCACCAACTACCAAAATCAAGAATGTCATCTATTTCTCCCATTTTAACTTGAAACTTGCCTGCTCTGTTAGACTGAGAATACATTCAACATACCCTTTAATTCACTATATCCTATCCATCTTTTTAATATCTCACTTTACAAGTCCAAAATCTTGTAATTAGTTTAGAAGGAATGAGTGATAGTCTTAAATTTACGAAAGGAGACTAAATACGCTAAAAATATCACAACTGTGTTCTTATTTTGTCCACTGCACCCATCTAAAAACATGTAAAGATGTTTCACTTCAGGAGAAATATCAGACTGAATGTAATCAAGAAGGAACAATCAGATCTCATTAGCGCCTTTTCTCGCAATACCTTTATAGTAAATATAAAACATTGTGCTGTTGTCTTTTAAATTATGAATGTTGAACACACTGACATTCAACATCCTCAGGTAGAAAACCTCTTGCACTGGTACTTCTGGAAGTTAAAGATTGTGCATGTAGTCCATTGAAATTCCAAGAACTTCTTTATTTGATAGGCACTTTTCATGAATTGTTTTAATGGCTCTTGTGAAACTTAAGAGATTTTCGTTTGTGAATTAATTGGTCTGGTGCAGCGATACACTTTGCTGCGTCATTAAGCGACTTTGATTCAAGTTTTACATTAAAATATTTACACTGAGAGCATGTGTCTTCTTGTGGTCTTCCAAATAACAAATTGAACCTCTCGGGAAATTTTTCAAAAAGAAACTGTAGGTGACCGCAACATTTGGGTATTTCTCCTTGAAGTGTTCATGCATTAGTAGGACATTAAGTTTGGCACTAAGGAATTCCACTTCTCTTGTTGTATAGTGTCCCTTTTTTGTGGGTTACGATTTGATATGGTCCTCCACCATAGCACAAATTTAATTTCCTGACCCCTGTTCACCCTGCATGTCATTAGGACTCTTACCTCCAGCAAGTAATGCTCCTAGTTTTGCATTTCTATAATTTGAAATGCTGTACATGCTCAAAAACGCTTTTTTGCAGACCTTTTTATGTCCACTGCTGCAATTTACAGAATACTTAAAGTTATGGATTCGAGGTTTCCTCTTTTCATCATCAGGATCCTTTAAAGACCTCCGTTTAATATCACCAATTTCTATAAGTGACTTTAGTGGGCATCTTGACTGTTTTTACAATCCATGTCATAAAACAACCTACTCAAAATTTCTACTTGATCTCCAGTTGAAATACGTCCAAAACATTTTCTAGGACACCTGAAAATATTAAAGAATATAATTTTATATTCCATAATATTGGTAGCATTAGGTATACGTAATGATTCAATTAAAATCATTAAAAAATTAATGTTTAAAATTTACGTCATTATTCTCATGCTGCTGTTTCACACAAAACTTAATCTCTGCTATGATAGTTCCACTAATTTCTTAACTGGGCTTAAAACATCGTTTATGCTGTAACCTGGTAATATAGCTAATATTATAATTCATTTAAATTTTGTAAATTACACTCGAATAAATACAACCATGCCATAAAGAAAGACATTCACAACACCAAATAGTCAACACTTACCCACAATTTTCTCCAGTATTTTTGGAACGCTCTTGTTTTCCCGAATAGTTAGTATATTCTAAGCCTTTGGTTCTACATCTTTTAATTGCCCCACCCCCCCTGCGGGACGGGGTTAGAATAATCCCGCAGTAACCCCTGCTTGTTGTAAGAAGCGACTAAAAGGGGAGGCTTCTGTGCAGGACGTACCTCGTGCAGGACAATCCTATCCTAGATCTTTCCTTTCACATCCT
>CABFVX010007273.1:1657-23698 GCA_902151425.1 Timema shepardi
CCTTTTCCCTGATCATTTCCTAAAACCCCCACCAAAAAAGTAAGTCCCATCCTTTTAACCCCCCCCCCCCCCTCCTTCCACATTCTTCTATGATTTTTTTAAATAATAATAAGTTTTAAAATTTGAATTAAAATTGTTTACTAGGAATTAAAAATATATTACACAGCTACAAACAAAAAAATGACAATTTACTGAGTATTGTATTTCATATTTTGAGTAAAATATCATTTTCCCGGATTTTTATTGTAATTTACCAAATTCCCGGCTAATTCCCATTTTCCCGGATGGTAGACATCCTGTATATATATATATAATACAATTACCTGAAAATTGAAAAGAAGTTTTTCTTATAGAGACTTAATGAATAGAAAATCCCATAGTGAAATAAAACTATTAGCGTATCTGGCAGTGGATGTTGGTTGACCTCCGAGACAACTGTAAGTACTAGACAAAATCTATCGATCATTTGTATGGTAGTCATCATCATCTTCACCATAAGAAGTTTCCAGTCAGTGGCCGGCTCAGTTTGGTTAAATGCCTCCATCTTCCTCTGCCCTTACAACCATTTTTCTCCTCTCTCTCACACGAATGCTGTTAACTGCTTCTCCTATTTCTTCCTTGTTGTTTTCTCAGTCTTTTCTCCCCGAAACTTACTTCATACTTCTCCATCCTCATTCCATGTGTACATACTATTCCACTCTTGCCTCCTCCACTCCCTCATATGTATCACAACTCTTTAACGGGACAACTTCCTTCCTAGGTGACCTGGCGGTCTAAGGGTGAGGTGTTGAGGGTCCGGGGTTCAATCCTCGGTCCCGGCACAGATTTATCTGATTACCAGACATTTCCTTCACCTCTGACAAGACATCTTGTGAATGTGGGGAATGCCAGGCCTCCACCGTGGTTCGGATCCCACGTTAAACTGTAAGGTCCTCCATTTCATCTCACAATCACCCTGCCATTACACATTAGCGTGTGTATAACCCGAACGGGTAGTAAGACGCGGTGCTAATAATAATAATTTCCTTCCTCGTCCTGTTTCTCTCCATGGCCTCCACTTTACTGGTGCAGGTTTCTGCTGTATACATACAGTAGCCCCGTGGCTTCTTTGGTGCTGACTGACAGCTCAATGCTGACTTATGACAGTCAACATTTAGATATATACAGTAGCCCCGTTGCTTCTTTGGTAGCTGACTGACAACTAAAAGCTTTGAAATGTTACCAGACCAAATTTTGTATCCCTACACCATGCCTAATGATCTGCAAAAACACGTGTTTAGCAGCTGTCACGTCTGACGGTCAAAATTGAGGTATATACCGAAATGTTGACTGTCATAAGTCAGCTGTGAGCTGTCAGTCAGCACCAAAGAAGCCACGGGGCTACTGTAGCTATTGGCACTAAGTAGACCCTAATACAGCACTTCCTTACAACCTTCTCTATTGGCGGACGAGAACATCTTTGTATTATAAACACGGGTGATGCATGCATACATACACACTCACTCACTACTTTCTGACTGTGCTAGTGTGATATTTTTTCAGACCTCTTTTTAAGACATTTGAGTGCAGGTGGCATATTTTCCCAAATAGCAGTTAAGCTCAAAAATTAAAAGAGGTTTCCCTGAAACGAACGATTTCCGATATTTATTTCCACCCAATTCTCTGCGATAAAACTTGCGACCAAACGATTAATAAAAAGAGTTTAGTCAGCCCGATGTTGTATTCCATTACATTTATTCAATAATATTCTGTCATGAATTAACATAGTGAGAATTTCAATAAACAAACAGCAAATGGGTACACGTTAAGTTAAAATCAACCAGGTCTTCACTAGGTCACTTAAGATTATCATGTTTTAACTTAATTAATATTCAATACAAATCATTTATTAACAAACTATGTGGTAAATGAACTCAACACTACAATTTGTATTTTAAATTAATTAGATTATGGAAATCTGAAGACATTTTGTTTGCTCACATAAGTATTGAACTGGCATCAAAAGTAATGAAAACACAAACAAATGAGAGTGGGTCATTGTCCCCGTTCTACCTAAATATATTGGTGAATGTGTGGGTAATGTACAAAATAACTGTTGGAGACACTAAGACAATACGAGGACCTACGAGCCAGAGATGCCTCGTCAACCTACACTGTTTAAACAAGTCGCTCACCTCCTGGACCGCGAGCGCGAGTTATGGGAACTATTAGAACTGCTGGAGCGACTAGACGAGCTAGAGCTACGAGCTCGCCTCTTCTCCAGACGAGCTCGCTCCTGTTTCTTCTTCTCAAGGCCGCGAAGTTTCTCCTCCATCCTCTCCTTTGCCTGTCTCTCCCTCTCCTTCCTCTCTACCTCTTTCCGATCATCGGAGTATTTTTTCTTGTCGTCCTTCTTCTCCGTCGACTTTGAGCGGTGTCTGTCCCGCGACCTCGACCAATTTGTGGTCCTCTTACCTTCCCTCTTCCTGTCGGCAGATCTGGAGCCCTTTTCCCGGGAACGCGACCTTCCCCCTCTCTCTTTAGACCTCGACCTTCTTCCTCTTCGTCTCCTTTCGTTTGACCTCGACCTTCGCCCTCTGGACTTTTCACGATCTTTTCTAGACTCTGGGTTTTTGTTCAGAGTAAATTTCTTGTCTTCAGGTTTTAGTATTTTATCTTGTGATTTTGACGAGGTTTCCCCTTCAGAGGTCTTTGCCGGTTCAATGGATTTGAGCCCAGGTCCTGTTAGGTTCTCTTTTGACTGTAGTTTATCTTCCGGAACCTTTTCTTCCGGCAATGCTATAAGCAGTGGTGACTTTTCTTTTGACTTTGATCTATTCCTCAGAGACTTCTCTGTTGAAAGTGACCTGACTGCTGGTACCTTTTCCTTTGACCCTGAACTACCATTTAAAGTATTTTCTTTTGAAAGTGACCTTTCCTTTGACCCCGAGCTATTCTTCAATGCCCTTTCTTTGGAAGATGAATCGGCTGTCGGCATTTTGTCCCTTGAGTTTGATCTATTCTTCGATGCCCTTTCTTTTGAACGTGACCTAGACGTTGGAGATTTTTCATTCGACCTCGATCTATTCTTTGATGCCCTTTCTTTTGAATGTGAACTGGGTGATGGAGATTTTCCATTTGACCTTGAATTACCACCCATTGCTTTCTCTTTAGAACGTGATTTCCCGGCTGTTTCTCTTTCTTTAGATATCGACCGAGCAACAGATGTTTTATCATTTGAGCTTGAGTCATTTCTCGGCCCCATCCCTTTCGACTTCGACTGTCGCGTCGCGGATTTCTCAGCAGACGACTCCTCGGCCGGGCTTTTAGGGCTATCGGCTCTGGTCGAGTCGTTCTGCTCGTGTTGCACCGGGAGCCCTTGCACTCCCCTGGAACCCTCGTCTTCATAGTCCAGAGCATTATAGTCCAATCCTTGGGCACCTTCCGGTGTCCCTGGTTCGTCTCTAGTTTCTCCCTCCTCCATTTCTGAGCTCTCCTTGCGCTTAGCCCCTCGTACCTGAGGAGTAGTTTCATCGCTGGGGCCCCTAGAACACACACAATTCTCACATGAGTCGACCAAAACCCCCATGAACAGTATATCTGAACATTTCCCAAAATAGCCCAAGCCTCTGTACCCAGAGTGTGTTTATACTAAGATACTACATCAACAAACGAACTAACTTATTCAGTCCTTCCTCCTGAGGCGGTTTCTCTTTCTCTGCGTGTCTTTTTTTAC
Organism: Timema shepardi; assembly: GCA_902151425.1. NCBI lineage: Eukaryota > Metazoa > Arthropoda > Insecta > Phasmatodea > Timematidae > Timema > Timema shepardi. Next base: position 5,373 of record CABFVX010007273.1, read on the forward strand.
GTTCCTCTTCTCTTCGTTTTATTTCCTCTTCCCTCTTCTTCCGTTCCCGCTCGTATTTCTGCAATAACCAGAATAAGAATAAAAGAACAGGTATAACTTGATGTATGGACATTGTTGAAGCGAAGGATGGATAAGGAAGGGTAAGAAAACCAGTGAGGATGGATTAAGTACGGAGTTAATGTTTTTTTTTGAGCGAGATGCACAGTTTCTTCCTACCTTGTAAGGGAACACCATGATTATGTATATATGTATGTATAATATCAGTACATGTGCAAGCAGAATTGCACGCCAAACGAGAGTGCTAGACCAAAGTAAGGTGGTTTCTGACCTCGTACTCGCTGAGCTTGATGGTCCTGTTCTGAGCCTGTTTCCAGTGCGGAGGAGTAGCGCTGCGTGACCGACTGCGCGAAGGAGTTCGGTAGCGCTAGAACATGGAAGCTGGGTTAATCCATCAGAAAAAAAAAACAAATGATTAAAAGCTATATAGTTGGTATATCTAATAGTTTCATTATGCACAGATATTTTCTAAAAAATATTTTGTATTTTTTTTTACCATCCCAACTACACAAATCTATATAGTTCCTTTCAGCAGTTAACTTAAAATTATTGTATTGTGTCCAAGTATTCATAATTGTATACAGAAAATTTTTTTTGAAATCTTTATAGAGCTAGAATCTTTCAAATACCTTAGGTTTCATATTCGAGAAGTGTCCCTGCTTTAGTTTATGCCATATTGTAGGATACGCGTCAAGATATGGCAAATTTGGTAAAAACTAAATTTTTTTTAATGAAAGAAAACAACACAGCTAGGTAAAAAATTATTTATACTATGAAGCGTTTGTTAAAAGTTAACGAATATTAAGGAATATACAATGCTCTAATAAACCAGTTATACATATTTAGATTTAAATTTTTGAACCGAATTAATTTTCTTTGGTTAAATTTAGTTATCGCTAGTGAATGATGTTTCTACCCTCGTACACCGGCTTTCGGATCCCGGCTTTTCGCCGACATACTTACGAAGACCCCACGACCTTTGATGACACGACCACTTTTGGTCACCCCTCTGATACGGGCTCGTCGCCGCTTTTGTCCTCGGTCCTGCTCCACGTTATCCCGGGGCTTCTCAGGACCGCCCCGGAACAGAAACTTGTTGGGAGGTACGTCCGGTATCTCGTCAGGGTTGATGTTGGTGAGGGTGACGAGGGGGTGGGGTTCCCCTTCCTCCCCCAACTCCCCTTCCTCACTGCCAGACACCGCTGCCTTGCTTCTGTGGACACACGGGTGGGTTTAGCCGAAAGGTCGACACTACTGACATTGACCTGGAAAACTGAGGTAGAGTTCTGACCATTTTCTGCATTAGAATTGTGTGTTGGGGGTAGGGGAATAAGGAGGGGTGGGGGTGAACTACTAAAGTTCTGTTCTCTCCCCTCATTCTGTTCCCCCCTGAGTAAGGTAATTTTCAACTAAAGTTAGATTCTAAGGGCACTAGAACATACCTATGTCATCAATTACATAAAAACAAAAAATATACCAGGTGTGTGCAAAACTTATAATATTCATCAGGGGTGACCTGGCGGTTTAGGGGTAAGGTGTCAAACTTCTATGCTGGCGGCCGGGGTTCAATCCTCAGTCCCGGCACATATTTATCTGATTACCAAACCCTTCCTTCACCTCTGACAAGACATCTTGTGAATGTGGGGAATGCCAGGCCTCCACCGTGGTTCGGATCCCACGTTAAACTGTAGGTCCTCCATTTCATCTCACAATCAGCCTACCATTACACATTAGCGTAAGTGCGTATAACCAGGACGGGTAGTAAGACGCGGTGCTAATAATAATAATAATATTCATCAGCTTAGACTTTGGTTTGAAAGTAAAACTCTGCATTCTACAATTACGACTCTTTTCCGATGAATATATTTGCAATATATCATTTTGTAAATTATATTAAATATCTGTCAACCGCAGTGGTCTTGGGGTGAGCTAGTCCCGGGACTCGATGTTCGTGGATTCAAACCCAGCCGAGGTCGACATAGCGATAAAAATTTGTAGCACAACTTCCTTCGGAGGGGAAGTAAAACTGTTGGTCCCCATGTAGAAGAACCCTGTAAGATATGGAAAAATAACTTTCCCGGCAAATTTGATAAGCCCTTTATAGCTTGATCCAAGAAATTCAGTGTGGAACGCAACAGGGAACCACCACACTTCCCGAGCTCCCCTAGTACGTGATATTTATACCAGATGGTGCAGGCAGCACTAACCAGCCAAAAGGCCGAGTTCATTCCCAGCTCCGGATGGATAGAAATCACATCAAACCAACCTTCTTCAAAGGAGGATTCAAATGTCCCGTCCCTTTTTTTTAATCATCACGTAATATTGGGTTATACGGTTATCTACTAATTACGCTAATGGTTTTAGGGATGAGGTAGAGTATATTATTCGAGGAAGTGTACTTGCATTCGCATATAGGGAGAGTTGGAAAACCACCCATAACACATATAACTGAGTTTCAAACCTCCATCTCCTTCATCAGTAGTCTTCTATAGGGTGACTACTGAGTTGGAGAAACAAAGATTAGTGACTTTATGGTAAGCTTTTGTGACCACAAAATTCCTTCGGTAAACGGTTAAACGTTATATAATGCATATATAGGCATAATGCACTCACACACAACATTAAACTTTAAAGAGATGGCAAATGTTGACCTTGTCCTTGGCCTTGTGGTAAAAACAATCACGCAACTTGTGGCTAGAGCATGGCACCATGGGTAGTGCGGTGGAGCGAATTTCGATGCGTTTGTATTGTGCGCGTGAGGAATTCAAAATAAAATATTTTTGTGACTTTATGACCAACATATTTAAAATTTGTTCAGGGACATTCGTGACATTTTTTTTGTAACCCAGTAGACACTCTGGTCTAGTCTACTGCAAGAGTATCGAGTTCGACTTCACGGCTATCGAAGGCGAGTAACGTCTCGTCTTGACTTTGAGATATCATTCAATCTCTGTTGTTGTTGTTGTTATTGTTATTATTATTATTATTATTAGCACCGTGTCTTACTACCCATTCGGGTTATACGCACTTACGCTAATGTGTAATGGTAGGGTGATTGTGAGACGAAATGGAGGACCTACAGTTTAACGTGGGATCCGAGCCACGGTGGAGGCCTGGCATTCCCCACATTCACAAGATGTCTTGTCAGAGGTGAAGGAAGGGTTTGGTAATCAGATAAATCTTTGCCGGGACCGAGGATTGAACCCCGGACCCTCAACACCTTACCCCTAGACCACCAGGTTACCCTTTCCCTGTTAATTCAACCAAACATACTTTAGTGGCAAAATGCACACAACCATGATAATATGTAGTGCAGTGAGCGCACACCTTGATTTTTCCTTTTTGTGCTTCTTCTTCTTCTTTTTATCTTTCTTCTTCTTCTTCGAGTCATCCTCGCTGCCACTAGGAGAGCCACTACTGCTTGCCGCTCGTTTCTTCGTCTTCTTGTCTACAAACATAAGAACGTCTCTTAATGTTACCTGCCATGATACAACACTCTAGTATAGCGATTCCAAATTGGGGTCCGTGTACCCCCCAGGCAAGCTTCTAAAGTAAATGAAGGGTACCACCTAGTTTTATTAATTATTATTATTATTATTATTTAGCACCGCGTCTTACTACCCGTTCAGGTTATACGCTTAAAGTATTAATTACGCTAATGGATTAGGAATTGGGAAGGGTGAATTAGAGGAAGTGAACCCGCATTTGCGAGGAGGGGGGGGAGTGGATAACCATTTAGGAAAATCCACCCCCAGTTCACCCGACCGAGATTCGAACCTCGATCTCCCCGTCCTCAGCAGTCGAGCTTCAACACGACAAAGCGCGTTAGCCAACTACGCCACCGAGGCGGGTCAAAAGGATATAAATTACGCGTCGACTAAGGTGCGCGATATGCGATTATGATTTAAAAACAGCCAAGGATGAATAATTTGAATAAAGTGGTTACGTTGGTAGATGAAGCGACTGGAGAAAATCTCTTCAACAATGTGAACAATGCAATTGAAGAGGACTGTATTCCTTGTGGGTTTCATATTTTTGTAAAAATAATATTTTACAGAATTTTATGAGATGGTGTAATGTATGAAGGTGTCTAAATTTTATCAAAATATAATGTAAATACTCGTAAGTTCAATAAAAATTAAGCTGCACCATTACCCGGTAAATGAACCTTATTGGTATCGAACGGCGTCGAACCTCCCAAACAGCGGCCATTTCAATACCACAATCCCCCTCACCTTTGGCCTTGACCTTGAGCACAAGCTCTCCACAGTTGGTGACCTTGGCGTCCTGTAAGGGCCGACACATCCGATCGACGGGGAGTCCCTCTACGTGCGAGATGACCTCTTGACCAGTGAGCACCCGGCCAAACACTACGTGAACGCTGCAACACCCAAACGTACAAGGTCAAGAGCGTCCGATAAAACACCTCGTGGTGTTATGATGGTAGATGAACAATGTAAAGGGAGGACTGTTATACAGACACCCCCTTTCACCTTTTGATAGTAGCCTTATTATTATTAGCACTGCATCTTACTACCATTACGGTTTGTACGCACTTACGCTAATGTGTGATGGCAGGGTGATTGTGAGATGAAATGAAGGACCTACAGTTTAACGTGGGATCCGAACCACGGTGGAGGCCTGGCATTCCCCACATAGATGTCTTGTCAGAGGTGAAGGAAGGGTCTGGCAATCAGATAAATCTGTGCCGGGACCGAGGATTGAACCCCGGCCGCCAGCACAGGAGTCTGACACCTCACCCCCTAGACCACCAGGTCACCAACATGACAGTAGAGCTAGAAACTTTACAGTCATATTAAGTCCTTCCTGGGAAAAATTGAAGTAATTTATACAAACTCTTGAGCTCAAGAAGTAAAATAATAAAAAAAGTATCTAAAGACATCCAAACTGTGGTTTGCTGAACATTAGGTGCGCGCTGAGGCAGTACTCACCTGTCCAGATGGGGTGCCGGTTGCGTTGTACTACAACAACAAAACAACATTACTGCAGGGCTGTTCCTGCTCACACTGCGCACAGTCCGACAAGTCAACTACACAACAAACACACACTCATTAGCACATGAAGGACCACGTGTGCACCAACCCCATATGCTCATGGACCTCCCCCGTGGCATTTCGGGAGACAATCTCGGGTACACCATAGGGAGAGGAATGTGCGTTAGATCCTACCAACCTGGGGGAGATTAACAATCAGGGGAGTTTAACGTGGACATTCTGAAACTGACTAATCAGCACAAGACTTACAAGCTAGACTGAATATCATACACAAAGGAAATGCATGGTTACTATTGCGAAACATTGCCGTCATTCTTTTGTTTTTACACAGTCAATCATCCCTTAAACGAATGATAATTTTCACAAAGGTATATATTGGCAATGTTGCTTTTTTTTTTACTGACGCACAATCATTAAACTAAACGACTTCGTTTTTCTTGTCCCTATTTCTTTATTTTTGGTATTTGTGCAGAACATATTTAAGAGATCGAATTATTAAGTTTAAAAAAAAAAAAAAGGTTTAAAATCATATGAATGAAATTATGAAAAGTTAACCATGTTATCATCCTGAAATGAAATTTCATCATTGAGGGAAAAATATTTTATTTAAAATATTATTTATCACCGCGTCTTACTACCCGTTCGGGTTATACACTTTAAGTACTAATTACTCTAATGAATTAGGAATGTTGAATTAGAGGAAGTGAACCCGCATTTGCGTGGAGGGGGAGTGGAAAACCATTTAGGAAAAACCACCCCCAGTTTACCCGACCAAGATTCGAACCTCGATCTACCCGTCCTCAGCAGTCGAGCTCAACACGACAAGCGCGTTAGCCAACTACGCCACCGAGGCGGGAAGGGAAAAATAAATGTTTATAAAATAAGTTTTACAGAGAGTCAATTATATATATATATGCTTGTCATTTATTTGTCACCCTTATGCCATATAGTTCCCTAATGGTGACATTCAGTGTAACCTCTCACTTTATAACAGAAAGATGGGACAGTTAGTTGGTAATATGTGTAACTTAACTCTAGAAAAGACGCAACATCTCGTTCTTTAAACAAAATATCAATCAACTGGTTATTTGAGATATAGCACTGGAATGTTTCGAGGATAGAAGGGCACGGCTTATACAAGTACCGGAAAAATGTACGTCTCGAAATGCACCATTAAAAACACAACAAAACCCTTAATTATGAAATTTTCAAGGTAAATCAGTAACCTTCTTCGGCAGAGGGGAGCTAAAGATCAACTGGACTGAGGCAATCTTGCCCTTAAAACCTCTTTTCAGTGTTTAGTTTAAAAAAAAAACTTTTGGTGCCAATTTTCATCTGAAATACATCTTTTAAACGAACTTTCCATGCCACAGGCAACCTCATCAGGTAGGAGGTATTACCGTGTCTTACTACCTGTTCAGGTTATAAGCACTACAATAATTAGCATACTCTAATGAACTATTATTGTATTATATTTGGAAGAAGGTATAGAAAAGGTGGATAGAAACATATAAAAGGGGGACAAACACAATATGGCCTTTACAATGAAAAGAACACAGTTCACACTTTACACTGCTGCCATTGGACAAAGAGGTAGTGGTTGCCTCTTAAAGAAAATTGATCGTCACCGCCCAATCCCCCGACCCAGGTTTCATTCTATCGGAACTTCATCAGGGAGGAGTGTGAAACGCACAACGCAACTTCCTAAAAGAGAAAACCAAAAATACACAAAAGAGGAGAAAATGGTAAAGAAAGATAGAACACATAGATAGGAACATGTAAAAGGTATAAAAATAAAGAACAAACACAGGAAAAGGAAATTGGATGTGAACATAACTAATGAACTATTAGCGATGGATAGTGAAGGATTTTAGAGGTAATCTAGCCGCGTTTTCTAGGAAGGCGAGTGGGAAACTATCTGGAGGGAACTACTCTAAGTAGACCAGAGTTTTTTTTTTGTAACTTATATAGGCCTAACAGATTCACTATCAGAGTAACTATTTCTGTGAAGACAATTCATTAGGAGAGTCGTCTTGGCACCGGGTAAAAGCGTACAAGTGACCGAGATTCGTCTGGAGAAGTTCTCTTGATCGCAAAGAGATCAAACCAAACTCAAGTGATTGGCGGGACAAACTTCCAGTTTCCGAGGCATCGAGTGCTGATGTTTTCCGATGAGCTAACAACAAACAAACTACAATATCAAAATAAACAACAGGAAAAGCAAAGAAGCATGTTTCGTGTCGCCCCCTCCCTTTTTACAGAGGTCATGACAAGCCAAATGTGTCCAATTGAAAGCTTTGAATCAATTTGATGCTCTAGTTTGCAGCCAACGCTGCAAAGATTTATTATTATTATTATTATTATTATTATTATTATCATCATTATCATTATCATCATCATTATCATTATTATTATTATTATTAGCACCTCGTCTTACTACCCGTTCGGGTTATACGCACTTACGCTAATGTGTAATGGTAGGGTGAATGTGAGATGAAATGAAGGACCTACAGTTTAACGTGGGATCCGAACCACGGTGGAGACCTGGCATTCCTCACATTCACAAGATGTCTTGTCAGAGGTGAAGGAAGGGTTTGGTAATCAGATAAATCTATGCCGGGACCGAAGCTTGAACCCCGGCCGCCAGCATAGAAGTCTGACATCTTACCCCTAGACCGCCAGGTCACCCAGCTAGTAATTGATGTTCCATTTTAATTTACAAAAACTTAAAATCCATTGACTACAAAGTTATACTCGTTTAAATCTAACATAAGACGTGATGCTGTTTAGAAAGTGGCGCACAAATTTTTGGCTCATTGGTCGTAAACATATTGTTTAGTCTGGTCAATGAAAGCGTTACCAAACCGAGCTCTGGTATCGTCTCGGTAATAAACATTTCGTTAACATCGGTACCAGTTCAACTGGGAAAACACGCCTATTATATTGTGTATGAAAATAACAATGGGTACCTGTCCCCCTTGTTTTGTAGGCCTAGCAGTCTACTGGCCGGTTCATGCTTGCAATTAATAGGCCTAAAGTTGGCATTTACCTAAAACACCACCAGATGAAGTACCGGATTTAATATGTATCACAAACAACCTTTATACACCAATATTTAATACTTACATAAAAAACTGTGATCCATTGGTATCTTTACCCCTGTTGGCCATCGACAGCAGAAACGAACTTTCATGCTTCATTTCAAAGTTTTCGTCTGAAACAAATTAGGATTCAAAGGAAACGCACCCGCACTTTAGTGAAAGGAGAGTGGGAAATTTTTTTTAAGAAAAAAATAACCTTAAGTACACCCAGAATAGATATGAACACCGACCTCTTGATCAGTGTTAAATCGATACTAGACGAGCTTGATATTTAGAGTATTCATCGACACGTACTGGTCATAGTTCATAAGCCAAAGTTTTAGTGATGGTAGATAAAGTAACATATATATAAATGTGTCGGGAATTTGTAAATAGTGAAAACAGAAAACTAACTTAGTATAGGTATCCACCCGATGAGATTTGAAATTTATCATAAAATAAGTTATGCTATTTTCAGATTTATAAACTTTGGGTAAAATTGATGGGTCTAAATTGAAAAATGATGCCTGGGTACAAGAATCTAACCCAGGACCTTTGGATTAGTACGCCGATGGTCTGATCACCCAGCTACACAGGAGTAGCCCCTTGACCGAGGTTATTCTTCACTCCTATTTTAAAGGCAGAGTCTGTGATGGACATGCGAAAATTGTCGGCTACAAATGTGATTTATTAATATCACGAGCTATCAGATAGCGCAACCACCTTCGACTCGGTAGTTTGCTCTATGCACAGGACGACTCCTGCAGAGTTCAGCGGTTAGATCATTGGTGTACTGAGCCAAAGGTCCCAGGTTTGATTCCTGTGTCCAGGTGTCATTTTGGTAAAATTGATTATTATCGTCAAAATGTATTTAATAATCATTAATTTTAGCACCGTGTCTTACTACCATTACGGTTTGTACGCACTTACGCTGATGTGTAATGGTAGGGTGATTGTGAGATGAAATGGAGGACCTACAGTTTAACGTGGGATCCGAACCACGGTGGAGACCTGGCATTCCTCACATTCACAAGATGAAGGGGGAAACACATTTCAAATATGAACATTTTTCGGCCATGCCAAGAATTGAACCTGGAGCCCTTAGCTCAGTAAATAGACACGCTACCAACTGAGCCAAGTTGTCGGACCAGAAAGTCAGAGGTTAGGTCTTGTGATGAGTAAAATAGGCTCTAAATTTTATAGTTTAGAAAAATGTAGTTTCAATATTTTTTTCAAAACTTACCTGCGAAAGTTCCTCCATAGATGGATTCACCGCCGGTCCCGTTGCCGACAGAAAAGTCACCTCCTTGAACCATGAAATCTTTTACGACTCGATGAAATATAATTTCCTTGTAGTGTAAAGGTTTGCCAGTAACTTTACCGACGCCTTTCTCTCCGGTGCAAAGGGCACGAAAATTCTCACAAGTTATGGGACAAACATCGGAAAATAATTCAAAAACTACACGCCCCATGGGTAGGCCTCCCACCTCTATATCAAAAAAGCACCTTGGCCGGTAAGACTTTGTTACAGTCATTTTGGTTGATAAATAGAGGAAACACTCTCTTAGTGAAGTAATGAATCGTTAAATGAAGCAAACAACCACACACGAATATCGATTGCCTTTTAACCGTATGCTAATCCAGGTATTATCATACTTTATGTTATGTTGTATGCCTGTTTGAAATACTGAGAAAAAATATATAATTATGTTTGATACAAAACAACAATTATTCCTAATGTGATACAAGTTAATGTGTAAAATTATTTAAGGATATTAATAGTTACGATGGACAAACCCAACTATATAATAAACCACAAATTATTTGGCAACCATTTTGTAATAAAAGTGAATTGTATAGTTCAGTAAAGAGAGTACAGTGGCTCCCGAACAGAGACAACTCACGATCATTTAGTTCAAAATAAATTTTTGCTAGGGATGTGGTATCGAAAGAAAAGTGTCGCTACTGTACTCATTAAAAGTATCCTAAGAAAAATATAGATACCATACTTATATCGAAATAAAAGTATTTTTTAAAGTAAGTATCGGTATATAAATTTTAGTCTGGATTAAAAAAAAATCTATTAATAATCATTTCAACTCTTGCACCATAATAATATTTGTATTTTTATATTTTTTGAACACTGAAAATTATAATGATTTAATCATATATAATACTTAGGTCGATCACGTCTATATATTGTTTTGGAACTAGAAGGTATATGATTTAGGGCCTATGGTATGATGGATATTATAAAAGGTTTTAACCATACCACCGTTCAAAACGTCTATGAAAATGTCGCTGATGGAAGGTTATTTAATAGTTAAATATGATTATTAATAAATTGTTTAAATCTATTTTGTACCATTCTTTACCCATTTAAGTACTTATCTTGCTTGGCGTCTGAACCAATAACAATTTTACAAAATTGTTTTTTTGCTATCCAACTTTAAAAAAAAATCTTCCATGTATTCACTTCTTGGAGGTGCCCTTTTTTAACTATACATTCGTCGTTTATATTATACTCTATCAAGATAGATGATTAAATATTGACAAACAATAGAGGAAAGGACACTCCACCCTGTTCATCAGTTTAAACAACGCACATAGACTATTCTGCTTCGTCTGATTGGGGCACCCTTGTGTTGACTGAGCTCATTGAGCTCATTTTGTTTAGTTTGGCATGACCATACTCATTGATAAAGGGTTACTAGAAAACTGGTCGATACTAGCCCCGTCTCCCGGTAAGATACTAAACTGTATATGTTAAACAAAGATGAAAGAACAGCTATGAATAAAAATTGACTGCAAGAGTTTCTTCTTGTTTGTCATGCAAAAAATGAGTGAGGATTGAAAAATAGTGTCACTTGCTCTTCCTCCGCAGTCTACCTTAGTAAACATTTAATCCCGGTCATGAGTGAAAATAGCAAAACATGTTGTTTCTTTCGATACCAATCCGATCCAGGTGTGTGAGTACTAATATCAGTAAAAGTATCGAGTAAAAAATATACTAATATCGAAAGGAAATATCGATATTAGTAGAGTATCGATACTTTTTTCACAACTTCACTTTTCTTCCAGCTGAACTAGTAAAATTAGTTCGCATACTTGATGTGATCTAGTTCAATTTAAACTAAAGATTTGAACTAGTTTAACTATACTTACAATAAAGCCCGTATCACACGACACTAGCACGTACTTGAAATCTAGTGTGCTAGCTAGCACGTCATCATCTAGCGTCGTGTGAATCAGAAAAGGTATACTAGTTCTGCCACTTGGTATTGGCTACCATACTAGTTGTGAGGATAGAACACGCACTATTTTTCGTACTAGTTTCGACACTAGTCTGTGTAATTTAACCAATCAATGCGCGCTGAGACTGTTGTGTAGAAAAATGTTATAAATGATGTCAACATGCTCATCGGATGTGATTTTGTTGTTGGCAGAAAATTATTCTAAACATCCTTGTTTATATAATACCAAATTGCCACAATATAATATATTTAATATATATAAATTTAATTTAGAACAGGTAATATAAAAACGACAAACTGTGTTCCAGACCCAATTAATAATCTAAATATTTTGATAGAATGCCAACCTTGGTTTTTTTTAAGAATATAAAGTGTGCGTTGGCCTAAAAAAAATAACATTTGTGTATCAAGGATACGGTACTTGGACATCCATGGGCTTAGGGGCCTCTGAACACATTGTAAATAAATACAAATTTAGGGAGATACTAAACGTTTGTGTCAGCCGGAATGTATCATATTTAGCATCCTGCGACCATTATTTCGTCTTTCCAGCCAGTCCCGTATCCATATTCTTTTTCATACACTCCCTCTCATAACTTTCTAATATCTTTACTAGTAATTAATGCAGCTATTGCACCCAAAATTAATCTCTGACGTTCGATAAATATTTGCACTAGAATCTAGTACCAAACTAGCAGTATGTGAATACGCTAGTCCTGTTTCCATTGTACTAGCTTGTATACAAATATCTAGGCGCTAGCTAGCACACTTGATTTCTAGTACAAGCAAGTGTCGTATGATAGTAGCTTTATAATTATTATATTATGTAGTTCACGAACTATTCAACTACATACTCATTTCTGTGAACTTAACCACTTTGAACTGTTCTACTCATATCTTCTACAAAAATACAAAAAATTGTGTATGTATGTATGTATTAACGGCAATGTGTGTAAACCTGGCATTCTATAAAATGCCTATGCTTTTTATATAATTACTAATTGGTTCTAGCAAAGTATGAAATAAATTAGTTTTGCTGTTTTATTTAATACTTTTAGTAGGAGATTTTATAGAATAACCAGTCATTATATATTACCGAGAACAATAGTTAAGATGTTGTGTTCATACACAAATTTCACAGTAATGTGATAGACAGTATAGATCTTATAGGGAAGCTCAATTATCTTGTTCTTGCTAATAGCACACGCTTAAAACATGTATTTGCTAGAATAAGTAACTACACCAACTATGTAGCTATACAAATCTCCCATCACAAGATCTTGTAGGAATTTCAACATATCAGTCTCCTCTCATCCAATCCATCTACTTGATCTGCCTGTAACTACCTTAGCAAAATTAATAATAGGCATAGTATGATTCCATTTTCGAGTGTAAGATTGTTGATTGGGGCTTGTATATTGTTTTTTTATTTTGAACTATGTTTACTGTGTTGTTTTAGCATCAATAAACTTGGTTTGGCATCTGTTGTGGACTTTATTTTTAAAGGTTTATCTTTACGGTACGTATTTCCGGTGGCGGGCAGGCCACTCTCGTTTCGGAGTTCATCCAGTATTTTTTTATATTCGTGTGTCGTATAACAAAAACATTCAGTGGTTATGTGATGCAAAACTATCCAGTCCTCTTCTTACCAAACAAGTGTATAGATGATTATTAAAGTTTATCAATATTGTGTTTCACTGTCAATAACAACCTTGTAATATGATATTAGTAACTCAATGATTATACTTCTATTTGTATTATTGTGAGGCCTACTATTTTATAGGGTATCTATTTCAGTATCAACCATAGAGATTGAAAATAGTCACAGTATAATAATAGTATTTTTGTGGGTATTATTTTGTATCACTGTATATTCTGTGTCTATATTTGTGATTATTGTAAGCCTGTGGTCTTTATATAATTTTACCAATACTTAAAAAATAAGCTTTTCCATATACCCTTATAACATTACTGTACATAGAAAAAAGGTTGCTTAATTCATTACAGTTTGTCATTATTCAATTTACGTTACAGTACTGTTTTGCTCGTTGCTGTACTTGGTTATGCATTTTTCTTGTGTCCGCCCCCCCNCCCCCAGGTCTATTTAATTTTCCTTATATTATAAGGCCATCTTGTATTATTTTGTATTATCTTTAGTTATTAATTCAATTGTACTGTTGTGGTGACATATTCAGGGGTGTTTTTGGTTAGCCCTTTTAGTCTCCCATAAAATTAATAACATAATCTAACCTTACCTTACCCTATTCTAAATTAACCTGACCTGATCAACTTAAATTCTAGGAACTAGGTGAACCTGGAAGAAAACGGCGCAAGACTTACATATAACTGGATAAAAGAATTGTTAACATATTCCAGGACTTCAAAAAGAGAAAGAACTTGAAAATAAGTATGAAATATAACAGCAAAACTCGTTTTATTTCATCCTTTGCCAAAACCACTCTGGCATTATAATATACAAATTTTCTTTGTTTTAGCGTTGTAAGTTCAAAATTAGATCCATCCCCCTTTTTTTTCGCAGTGATTATGTTTTGTATTACATAATATGTCACCGGCAATGTGTGAAATCCAGGTGTTATATAAAATGCCCATGCTTAGTGGAATGTTCAGTGATTGGACCTTAACTTTCATACCTTGAGCAGTGCTGTGATATCTGTAATCTATGACATGGTAAAACAGAAATTGACCATCATCTTTCATTGTTGTCTTTGTGAGCTTGTTTTAACTTTATCTTTGGTGAGCAGTGAACTCGAAAGTTATCAAATGTAATGAATGATTTATTGATATCCTGTAAAATAAACAAAAGTAATAAAACTACAAAAAATATAATATTTTGTAATTTTTATACTGTTTATAGATCAAGAAAATATATAGTTTGAAACCGATACTATCAATAGGCCTTCTTTGATTATGATGTATTTACCATCAAATTTATTTTGGGAATATTAGTTTCTGTTTATTTAATACATGTAGAAATTTTAAGATACAAATACCAAATGTATTTTGTTGCAAGGTAAATAATAATAAAAACCACCATTTCCTAAAAATAAGATTTAAAATAGACTGCATCAGTGGTTGCATGATCTAATTAGCTACTCTGTCTACAAAAGTGTTGGGTGAAGGGTCATTTTTAAAGTTAAATATTTTTAAAATATAGGCCTACTCCCAATCATTGTTTGTTTAACCATTTCGAAGAATTTTTGCTCATGTCACTAGAAAGTTGAAACTGATATTTTAAGTGGACTGAATAGCGACAATCATAATTAATACTTAGTTTATCAGATGATCAAGAACAAAGTTTACTTCCACCATCTTAAAACAGAGAACGGAAATGATTAAATAGCTGTTCGCGTCGCCTCAGAGAGAACAGCTTGTATCCATCTGATCCCAAATTACGCCCAACTGTTCTAGTCACAGGTGTAGGACTGTTCTCAAAAGCCGACGTGAACAGAACTACTATTCTGCCCATTTATTAAGGATGAGCAATGATCATTGATAGCAAATCATCAATGTCTACATCGGAGAAGTACTGTCGATGTTTGCTAAACATCAATGATTCTAACAATAAACCAGATGTTTTAGTTTAAAAAACATCGAACCTCTTAAACCGAGAATATCAATATTGTTTAGTAATTGTTGTGATAAGCACAGTATATTATAATATTAATATTTAGCACCGCGTCTTACTACCCGTTCGGATTATACACTTTAAGTAATAATTACACTAATGGGTTAGGAACTGGGAAGGTTGAATTAGAGGAAGTGGACCCGCATTTGCGTGGAGAGAGAGTGGAAAACCATTTAGGAGAAACCACCCCCATTTCACCCGACCGAGATTCGAACCTCGATCTCCCCGTCCTCAGCAGTCGAGCTCAACACGACTAGCGCGTTAGCCAACTATGCCACCAAGGCGGGTCAGTATATTATAAAATTAATATAAAAAACATCAATGTTTCTACCCCCAAATCATCAAGTTTTTTAAACATCAAAACTCCTAAACTTAGAATAAGATAAGTTTAATAATTAATGAGGTAATCACAATATTACTAAATATCCAAATGATAAAGACATTTAGGATGGTTTACCAATTTGTGTTTTTAAATTGCTTTAAAACCAATAAAAAATACTTTTTTTTATTTTTTCCTTCAATGTTTTTCTATCGATTTCCATTCCTAGTTTGAACCTTGAATCTACAAAAGAAAATATCGATGGTCATCCTTACCATTTATATTTAGTAGACAAGTCGTGAATATTGTCCAAGGTTGTCACCAAAATGGATAAAATATTATCTACAAATAACTATAAAAATAACCAGGTTGGTGGAATTGCAGTGTTCGTAATCTAAAATTATCACCAAGAAAAAGTAACAACTTAAATCAAAGACAGTTTTGCTCAATTTGAAATAGACACATAAAATTAGATGAAACTTTATTATTATTATTAGCACTGCGTCTTACTACCCGTTCGGGTTAAATGCACTTACGCTAATGTGTAATGGTAGGGTGATTGTGAGATGAAATGGAGGACCTACAGTATTAACGTGGAATCTGAACCACGGTGGAGGCCTGGCATTACCCACATTCACTAGATGAAACTTAATCATCTAATCAGACAATTGAAGTTTCTATAAAAGTTCCTGATTTACACTACTTGCATTCTCATTGGCATAACCCATGGTTTTAAAGAGGCTCAATTTCCTTTATATTTTGATAAAAGTAATGAATTATCAACAGTTTCCAGCCTGTGGACGGGTCAATTAAGTAAAATGCCTCCATCTTTCTCTTTTATTTCCATTCTTCTCCTCTCACTCACTGTTATCTGCTCCTACTATCTTTTTATTGGTCTCTTTTGTAGTCTTTAGCCTCAATATATTCATTATTCTCCTTGGGATTCTTTACTCATATGCCTATACCACCTCACCCTTGCTTCCTCTACTATCTCATGTACTCCAACATCCTCATTACATGCCCATACCATCTCACCCTTGCTTCCTCTACTATCTCATGTACTCCAACATCCTCATTACATGTCCATACCATCTCAGTCTTGCTTCCTCTACTATCTCATGTACTCCAACATCCTCATTACATGACCATACCATCTCAGCCTTGCTTCCTATACTATCTCATGTATTCCCTGTACTTCTACCCATCCCCGGATAACTTCATTCCCCAGTCCTCCACTTTCCTAGTATCTCTTACATACAATGTCCATGTTTCTGCTGTATATGTGACAATGAGTACAAAGTAGCATTTCTCTTTTCTACAGTAGAGTAAAGAAAGCATATAGTTATTCTGTCACATCATATAAAATTACAAAAAGATAAAAGAGGAACTTGAAATAAACAGCCCAACAAATATTTTCACTTCAGATTTATTCATGTTACTCCAGTCTTATTACATATTATATATATTTATAACTATAACAGAAAACTGTGATTGATTTTACAGTTCATACGAGAAACAGTAAACAAAGTAAGCAAATAGGACAAGAAGAGACAAAAAAATTATATTTTTTATTAAACTGCCATATCTTCTCCCATGCCAGTATTAGTGTTTTGAAAATATTGCAGTTAATACTAATAAATTGAAGAATTAACAAGCAAATATATTTACCTCCGGTTCTATAAACCTCGAGGTTTTTAAAATAGTTAGACCCCTATTGATAAAGAATGGACAGATAAAAAAATAATGCAACATAGATTAAGTTAAAGGTGATAAACTTTTAATAAATTTCGTGGACAATTTTTTTTAAGAAATCACCAAAAGTAAAATGAAATTATATGTTGATGTAATAAAATATTAAAATGTAGGTTACGTAATAAACAATAAGTGTCTGCTTTGAGTCTGACTGCTAAAACCAACCCCCATTAGGGCTTCTAACATGCTCTTGTTGACGGCTAAACAAATGACAGTAGCAGCTAAAAGTTTGTATCGGCGGCTATATCTACTTTAAAAAAGTATACTACTTGAAATTTGTGTGTTTAAAATTGTGAAGGAGATTTTTAACTAACTCAATAATTGTATTTATCAGCCAAATATTATCAGAGTTTTACATAAAATGCTGTAATATGAGTCAGAACCTGCGGACTGACAGGTACCAGCGACAGAGTCGATAACAGTTGCAAAACAATCCCCCGAATTTTACCCGATAACAAAAATTCAAATTTCCCCGACAAACCCATATCATGATTTATAAAGACGTTTAGAAAAACAATCGAAATTCTCAATTTCTGTAGTAAAACCTCTTTAAAAAAAAAAGCTCTATGATGTTTGTTCCCTAAGTATTTTCCAGCTTTTACAGAAGGAATCCCCATTTCTATACATTTTAGAGCGCAATATAGAGGAACGAAATGTTTATAAAATTGTATTTGAATAGAAGCACTTTCTTCTTTTCACTTTTTTTTTTTTAATTTGCCCCTCCTTCGCGCCTCTCATGTAACACCAAGTGTAAATTTACCCCGACACCTTTCGAGCCTGTGTTACGTAACTTCCCACATCAAGAGTGAAAGTTGTTATTTCAGGAGGGAAGCTTTTTTGCGACATTAAACAATAGACTCGGATTTAAAACAACTCGGGATCCATTTTAAATCCTAAATATAATTCTAAACATGAACACTAATATTATTTTTTTCAACATTATAATTTAAATATATGATCTGGGTTACATAATGGTGTGATATACCCACCCTCCGCTATAATTAACACCGTGTAGACATAGATTCCCTCTATCAACATCGTTATGTACTTTATGAATTACTTCTTTGATATAAATAATTAATTATTTTTGAAATGCGTTCAAAAATAAAATATACATAAAATTTGATAAAAACCCGTGTTTTAAATATGATGTAATAAAGACTCTTCCTTGATGTGCAAATATACAATTCCCCCCCCCCCCCC
>CABFVX010007274.1:0-32049 GCA_902151425.1 Timema shepardi
TCACAAGATGTCTTGTCAGAGGTGAAGGAAGGGTTTGGTAATCAGATAAATCAGTGCCGGGACCTAGGATTGAACCCCGGCCGCCAGCACAGAAGTCTAACACCTTACCCCTAGAACACCAGGTCACCCACTCAACTTATTAAGAACACCATGACTAAAGACACCGATTTTTGTCGGAAAAGTGACTTCTGGTTAAAATATTAATCAAAAACTCATCAGCTGTGATCAAAAAGTGGCGAGCACAAGCAAATTATTATTAGCACCGCGTCTTACTAACCGTTCGGGTTATACACACTTAAGCTAATGTGTAATGGAAGGATGATTGCGAGATGAAATGGAGGACCTACAGTTTACCGTGGAATCCGAACCACGGTGGAGGCCCGGCATTCCCCACATGCACAAGTTGTGATTAATACACGTCAGAGGTGAAGGAAGTATTTGGCAATCAGAGGCACAGGCAAAAGAGTCGGCGGACGTCTTGGTTCCCTTGGGTGAAGGGTTGTCGATCCCTGCCTTAGACCTTTCGACCTCCAAAGAGGGTAACATATAGTAAACTGTTGACCTCAAAAGGGTGTGTTTGTATTTTATAAAAGGTTCTTCCTACCAACATCCTCCTCTCCTACCAACATCCTCCTCTAAGTTTGGCTTACTTGATATCGTAAGAGTCGGGTTTGATCGCTCGGGGCAGTCGCACATCCAGTTTGGGCGCCTTGGGAGGTACTTGAGGAGGGGATGGCGTCGTCACCTCAGTCAGGGGTGTCGGTATCAACACCTGTGAGAAGAAGCAATAGGCTTCAGTCAACAAGACAGAACAGAATCGAGTCCCAAATAAATCAAGTAAGGACATTGACATAAAAAAAACTGTCCTACGTATACTTCCTAAACACTAGACCAATGATGTTTCATGAATTTCAAAACTCTCATAGTAATTTATAACTTTGCATGTTTTGTAAAAAATTTAATGTAAAGGTGAATGATTCACATTAAGTTATATTATGTCCTTTCCGCGTATTCTGACTCAATATTAGTGGAAATCATTCATTTCTATATACATTTATTTGCCGACTTAATCTCTACATAAAGAAAATTATCACGTTAAAAAAACATCGATATATTTATTTACACATGAATAATTATAATTTATTGTTAGGATTTTATGCCTATAGAAGTCTATAGTTCCCAGAGCACTGGAGTGACAGTCTCTCAACTGTCAGAGAATGTGGTTCGAAACCTTAAAGGTGGTTTCATAGTAAGGTAGTAGATGAATGTTTAAAAGTCTACTCTAATAAGGAGGTCTCGGGCGCCGACAACAAAACCACAAAACACTCCGCCGATATCTATTTCAAATCTTCTAAAATCAGTTGTCAGTACACTACCTTTATTTATTTATTTATTTTCTAATACAGTTACACGGTATTTGTTAGAATGTAAAACAGTTTCTAGACATCAATTTTGGAAATTGTTTTGAACCATTTCTAAATATTTTCAAACTTTCGAACTTCATTCATCAGTAAACAACTTTTTTTAATAAGTAGGCCTATACGTTGTTATATAATACTGTAAAACACTACACATATCAAATTTTCAAAATATAATCATAAGTAACTTGATGTTTTTTATCACCACATCTTACAACCTGTTCAGGTTGTACACATATATTATAATGGCTAATGGTGTAGGGATGAGGAAGTAATCATTTTAGAGGTAATCTATCATCAATCGCGTGGAACGAGAGTGGAAAACCATTTAGGAAAAAAAACCTCCTCAGTAGACCCGACCGGGATTCGAACCTTGATATTCCCGTCATCAGCAGTCCAGTCTAACACTAGAGTGACTCCTTAGACTATTCGTCCACCGAAGCGGGTATCAATAAACTATTATTAATATTAGAGCTAGATCCAAAATTACGATTTCTCCCAGAGCTCTGATATTGTGTTTGTTGTTACCTGCGTGGTGGAGTTGTGTTTGCCCCTGGTCCGCTCTGAAGTAATGACCCCCGAGGAAAGAGAAGAGGTCTCGCTGTCAACACAAGAGGAGAACTTGTGGACGAGCAATCCCGTGGCCACCAGACCCCCGACAAAGAGCAGGCCTAGGATGATCGCCAACCCTCGACTCACAACGTAGCCCCTCTTCTTGCCGAACGTGACCGTGTTACCGCTACCACCGTCCATCATCGTTAACGCCTCGAGGGACTGGGTCATACCATGGGGGCGAGAGAGGGGGCTGCAATCAGAAAAAAAACATTTTTAAAATGGAAGAAAGCAACGCTATACAATTAAGTATATGAAAGACGAAGCTTGAGGGATGAATTATTATTCAGCCGTAACTGAATCATTTTCTACTAGATAAAAACTATACCTGGACATGGGAATCGAACCCAGAACATTTGGTCTACCCCTGAGCTATCTGACTCTCTAAGCCTAAGATCCCAGGTTCGATTCCCGTGTCCAGGTGTCATTTTTCAACTTGTTCGAACAAATATCTTAACTAGATTGTCAGCGTATAGCCCGAACTGAAAAAAATAACTAGGTTGTCAAAAGGAATTAGGAGTTTATCTTTTTTTTCGAGAAACCTAACCGATAGAAGCCGAAAGCGACGACGGAAAAAAACATTTTGTAAAGAAGGGATACTAGTATAGGTAGTTAGTGAAGTCAGCCAGAATCAAATTCCGGTCTCCAGATTCAGAATTAGGCGTACTAACCATTCCTAACCTTGTCACTATCACCTATTATTATAAATAATATTGTTAACATGGGTGAACTGTCATTCTTGCATCTGACAAACTCTAGTGCACCCACATTTGCATGGAGAGGTAATAGGAAAACCACAGTGATACATCACAGGTGAGCCATCCCCATTGATACTGAATGAGATGCGAACCTCCACATCTCCACCATAGTTAATTCACTATATTGCGAGACCGGAATATTAGACCATTTGACCACTAATCCGTATTTAAAATATATATCTCGTAAAAACCACGATAAATCCAATTAGGCCTATATCTCCCCCTTTCTTCCTCCAGACGAACACTTAAATTGTAATCTTAATTATATTTCCAAGAAATTAATATGCTTAAGCCATTCCCGATAATTTGCCGTCACGAGAAGAAAGTCAGAACAGCGAGTGCGCTCTGTCCAGGAAGGGCGTGGCGGAAAATGCTCCGACCACGCGACCATCTTATTGCCACACGCGCTATTCCTTCACATGCCAAGACCAGGGCGTCGGCTACTGCCCCATTTGACGTTAAGGCTTCAACAACAACCAATTCTATCACCACGATCAGTTTATACAGATATATGATCATTACTTTAATGGGGTGTGCACGAGGAAGGAAGAAATTAAAATTTTTAAAAATAATTATAGCATCGCGTCTTACTACCATTTCGGGTTGTACGCCTAAGCACTAATTATTCTAATGGGATAGAAATGGGGAAGGTTGAATTTAGAGGAAGTGAACACACATTTGTGTGGAGGGAGAGTGGAAAACCATCTAGGGAAAACCCACCAACAGTTCACCCGACCGAGATTCGGCAGTCTAGCTCAACACGAAACCAGCGCGTTAGCTAACTACGCCAACGAGGTGGGTGTGAGGAAGGAAGAATTTTAAAGGTAGTCTACGCGCATTTGCTTGGGAGGAGAGTGAGAGACCCTACCAGGATACAAATCCCAATCTCCCCGTCATCAGCAGGCCAGTATAACACGAGAGTGACGCCTAGCGGGTCTTTTTAGTAAGTATATGTTTGTAAAATGTGTAGCTTAACGTCTTGCGACGTTATGTCTCGCAAATAAGGTCCCCTCCCCACCCCCTGATTATTTTTTGACTATATTTTATACGTCCCTTCTGGCTACGTGCATCGATGGTAACGCAGTAAAACGAGTCCCTCGTATGTTAAGCACCGGATTGCCGCTAATAAGGAGATTGGGCTTCGAATCCCGGTCAAGTGTACTGAGCTTTTATCCCCCTAAATTGTTTCCCGTTTTCTCTACACGCAAATTCTGGTACATTTCATCTAGAATTCTACGTTACTCATCCCTGTGCTTATTGTATGCTTATAGCCCGAACTGTTAGGCCTGCTAAGACGTGGGGGAAAAGATAATTAAATAGGCTAGTGAAGTGGGGATGAGGAAGGGAAAACTTAGAGGAACGAAGTCCGAGAGATAGTGGGAAACTATTTTGGGAATACCACCATCGATACACACGGCTTGGATTGGAACACCGACCTCCCTATTACTGGCAAACCGGACTAGACAAGTTCCTAGTTTAATCCACGTGACCACCAATGTGAGTTTTTCCTTAAATAACTCTTGTGGTAGAATGGTTAGGGAGTAGGTTACAAATGAGGGTCTAGGGGATCTTTATTCAATTCCAGCTGATGCCTAAAATAATTGAACATTTGTATGTTGGGTCATTCGAGTTAGGCATACTCTCTCAAGTTGTTATATGTGCTGTTCTAGATTAAGATACTTGGTAGCTAACCTACTTATGCTTTTGTTTAAAAGAGATTTTATTTTTCTGTTACTATTCTTCATCACATTTTTCTCTGTATGGATTGGACACTATTTTCATAGTTTTAAACTACTATCGATGTATTTGTTGAAAATCTAAAAGTTCATAATAAAGTATTATGTAGTCTAAATTATTTTCCAAAGTTACTTTAACTAATATGTGTTGAATGTGTATTATAAATTATGTACTTAAATAATGGTGGATACGTTTTTGACGAATGTTACGGTGAATATCACGCATCATTTTTCTCATGGAATGTGACGAAACATTTAAAGTTGTTGTTTTTTGCCCCACGAAAAGCTAATTTTTCCGTTTTATAAAGTGTTGCATGCCGCCCCATAGGAGACACGCAAATGTCGGAAAGAAATGTGGGTCTTCTTTACGTGTTTTTTTAGGTAACAGGGCAAGGTGTGGCTTTCGAAATGCTTATCATTTATTGTGATTTTAGTTATACACCATTTTAGGCTTTTGTTTGTCTTCTTCAATTTATATCATAGTTATTTGGGTATTTAAAATAAACTTTCTAAACACAAGGATATATCAATATACGTAGTAAACTTAACCTAGGGTAACACACTAAATACAATGCACTCAATACAAACACTAGAAATCATAGCATCCAAATAATATGATAAGCTCTTATACAATACTATTTTTAACATAGGTCGGTATCGAACCAAGGTTCCATGGAACTGTATCAGAATTATTTAAGTAATGCTTTTATTCAAATTAGACTTGTTTTGAAACACAAATTTTAGCATCTCTAGATAAATCTCATATAACTTTTAGCCGTCAGATGGGTCAACAAATCACAATATGTTGATATTATTGACTTAGCGCATGCACAAGGCAGTGCTTATCTTGTGGATAAGCTGAAGGTGATACATCTAAGACTTAAATAACATTTGTTACATAACAATATTGTTAAGAACATTCTTATATAAATAAATAAATTAAGGGCGTTGTATATGTTTAGTTTAGAAATATGAGATGTATTTGAAAAAATTGTATAAATTGGGTAGCTATATATTATTTAAAAGTATCCGATAAAATTTTAATTTTTATAGTAAACTACATTTTACAAAACAATAGCCATTAAAATGTAGTTTTAGGCTACTCAGGCGATAACACATTCAAATTCATTGAGCTTAGGGTTACCTCAACAGAATAAAATTACTACAGACGGATAAATCTCCCCTTTAAGGGCCTAAACGAGATTCGAATACGTCAAGGACTGATATTCTTACTGAGACCACGGAACATGATGAGATGCTGGCTTTGAAAAATAGGATTTTATTTTTTCTTTACTGGTTTAATCGCGATTATTGTACTAAATATAAATTTAAGCATTTTACTTGACAAACATGTAAACATTTCGTGCTTTTTCTAACAAAATAATGATAGTTTCAAGCCTATAGTAATGATATAAATAACCTTATCCAACAGTTACAAACGTTATTGAGCCTACGATCATATATATAATGTCAAAAAGTGTTATTTAGCCATCACATTTAACAATTTTGACAACTTTAAAGTATTGACTAAATGATAATTACTGATTATATGTAAAGTGTATGATTAGTATAGCTGGTGGCATTATATTCGTTTTAACTTTGAGACTACACGTTAATATAATTAATTTGTTAAAAATTGCGGGATAATTAAGCTTTACAACGAGACAAAATATTTCCTGACAATAGGATAATAGTTGTAAAGTATGGTCGATCAATTTAACATTTAAATTTAAATAATTAGAATTATTCTTTAACTTTATTTTTTTTAATGAAGCTATACATTTTGAGTTCATAAGATAGACTTTATGAACTCAAAATTTATAACTTCATTTATATATGTATATGTATATATATATATATATATATATATATATATATATATATATATACATGTGTGTGTACACACACAGACACTCAAACACACGGTGACCCTTTTTTTAACAAATATTATATACTATAGTTGTTTATAATATTCTAAAATGTTATTCCTACAACGTTCTAACTATAGTTAATATCCTCCCACCTCCACAGGATCTTACAACCCATCCCATCTATCCACGTTTGAATTACACTAGTGGGGGGAAGGAGGAATAAAGTATAATTTCTTGGAGAAAGAAAGAAAAACCATTAAGGAAATAAATGGTACGATGCACTGCACAAAATTTATCTTTCTTTCATCTTCAAATAGAGACATTTACTAATAACTCTTATCAAGATTTGTGACACAACATAATATATATTGTTGCAGAAACACTCCACCAAAGAGCCTAAATTAAATAATACACACTGTTACAGAAACATTGTCCACCAAAGAGCTTAATCAATTTCACATTTCAAAGAGCTTCATAAATGTATATATTTGCTTGCCCCTCAGAAACCACGTCTATTGGTTTAATAAAGTATAGTCTAAATATCAAATTTTTATTTTTGATAATACTAAAACCTTGCAATGAGAATTTAGTTATTCCGTATTTCAAATAGTTGCAGATATATTACCAAAATTGGAAATTTACGTTTATGTCAAATTATCCTCAAAGTAATTTTAATAGGAAAACGAGAATTTCCATTTGTTAAACAATTCCTAGATGCAAAAATTTAATCAAGTCAGTAGAGCAAATTTCTATAAGAATCGATTTTTTTCTCTTTTTTTCACCCTTCAGTAAACTACCCTTAATTTTAGGGTTGGATATATAATTACAAAAACACGTATAAGCTAGATGTCGTATAAGCCTGTTTTCCTCGCCAAGCTTGTGAGGCCATGTTGAGTGGTTGAGTAGCGAAAAGGAGGTGGGGGTTAGTGTTAAAGAGAAGTCTTAAAAGATGAGTCGGCGAATAATATATGTGCGTATTATACACACGTACATATAACAAGGGTGGAAGATACACACTTTGCAAAGTGGAGAATTTATCGCATAATTCTGCATAGCTTCATCGCACCACAGTAGAGCAAGGGCTCATCACTTTACCTTATTTTGTGAAGAAACCCCACCCCGTCTTCTGGCCTACCGACAACTTCCTCGGCCAACCCGCTTAGTAATTTTGTGAAGGGGATTGTTTCTTTCACATGACACGTATTATAAAGTATTATGCGTGCTGGTCGTAAAGTTGTGTGCCAGTGAATGTTATGATAAAAAAATAATTTCCATATTCTCTAAGATGGTGAGAGCAAAAATGTTACAAATCCAATTTTCAAATAATTTTTTTTATTCCAAATGATCTGAAATCGTACAAATATTCCATAAACACTATAATGGAATCATCATCGAAAATAAATGGTATGACACTATCGTAGGCATACTTTTTAAATATAATGTATCATATTATTTTTAGCGCGTCTTAGTTACCGATTAAGGTAATATGCGAAAGCACTACTTAAACCACTGTGTAAGATTGAATTAAAATAAAGTGTACCCACATTCGCGTAGAGGGAGAGTGTAAACCCGTTTAGGAAAAAACTCAGTACACCCAGGCGGGATTAAAAGTTCGAACTAAAAATCATAGACAATCCAGTCTATTGCAAAAGTGACGCCGTAGATTATTCGACCACCTAAGCGGATTTAGTAATATTATAATTTGTGACAAAAGTTTTAAAATTCAGTTATCAATAAACGAATCTTTGATGGATTTATTTTAGGTAAAATGAGCATAAATTATTATTTTATCATCCTCATAACTATTTTAAACAAAAAAAGGTTTAAACCATTTTCGAACACATTTAAATTTTCAAAGATTATCTATCATCCAACTAAACTCAAACGAATCTCTCCCCCCTCTTCCCCTAAAACCCAACAATATTGTTACATCAAACGTTCCCTAGAAATAAATTTTAAACAAAATCGTTAGCACCCTTTTTTTAAATCAGTCATAAGTAAGACTAACCTTAATTCTAGGGCTAAAAAGTTTGAACAAAATGCATAAATCAGTTTCGGTTCTAACCCCATGTACAGACGACGGAGTTGTAAAACCCGCTCTTTTGGGGTCGGTGGGGTGCATACAACCAACTTAAAGATATATCATCATTTCGAAGTCGGAAATGTTCGCGACGACAATACTTCATCTATAAGAGAAATTAAATTAAAGTTCATTTTATCATTTTTAAGTTCATTATATGTAACGTGAAATAAGATATTTTCGCTAAATTGACTACTTGACCTTTTAAATGCGAATTATGGTCGATTTTGTATATTTGAATGCAATTTAACACTAACATAGTAAATGTATTTCACTCAACAAATAACATTGGTAAAAGATGTGATTGAACCGGCTGTTATAAAGCCCATATTGTGAGTAAATATAGGTGAAGAAAACGAAACTATGCCTAAGAAAACTAAATTACACGTTTTTAACCTCCTTGATTATCCTAACAATGCCTTGTGATGAATACAGGGTATGTAACTCATCATTGTGTAACCTCATCACACACACAGACGATAAATACTGTGAAATGTTTGTCTATGTTGGCGTATCTACATGCGTGGTTTCATGTATATCCAACAATAAGTATTGCATAGTGAGGAAACTTGTATTTGAATATATTTATGAAAGTTCCTTCACCGTAGCAGGGATTGTGTGAATAATTCATATATGCTACAAAAACAAGGGACCCTCCCCTCTTCCCGCCTCCCTGCAACCCTTCCCCTCTATAGATCAGGTAGAAAGCGTGTGCTATTTTACGTATTTAATAATTGTACAAGCCATAAGAGGTTTTTCGAATGTACATAAATATATGATAAATAAAGCAACTTAGCTCACGACTCCTTATTTGGTCACTTTTGTAATTTTTTATATCTACCTAAACACTACCCGCACCGGTAGGTATGCAGGCTAAAAGACAAGCTCATTTTGTCTGGTTTGCACGTGACGGATGGTCGTAGTTCAAATCGTGCCTCGGTGTACTGAGGGTGTTTTTCGAACCCTCGTCTCTTCATCACCATGCACCCACCGATGAAGGAAAGTTATTATTTCCCTTTATGTTTTATAAATGATTCTTTTTGGGAGAAAAAAGGCCCGATGTGATATACTTGATAAAAGAGTATATCTTCATTACATAGGATGGAATGATAATATATATTTAAATACAAGCGTTAAATCCAACAACTTAAAATTACTAAAAGAAAACGTTGAAAATTTTTAACTTTTTTTAACGTTCAATAGAACAGAGAATCTAAGCCATCTACACTATTTTGTTTTTTTATAACTCCAACTTACTGCCTGTTCAGGTTATACGCGTATATTAACTACTTTTAAAGAGGAAGGATGAAGAAGAAGAAATCATTTTAGAGATAATCTACCTGCATTTGTGAGAAAGGATAGTGGGAAACAATTTAGGAAAAACCACTTTCAGTAGACACAACCGGTATTCGAACCCTGATCTTCCTGTCCATAGCAGGCCATTCCAAGAAGAGAGCGACACATTAGACAATCCAGCCACTGAAGCGGTTATCTACATAAATGATAAAGTATATTATTGACTTAGTTTATTTTTAATCATATACTTTAGTTTGTGTGCAGATCATTGACCTTCAACTTAAAATGTAATCCATGAAAATAGTATTAGGAAGGTAGGTTTTGAGAAAATTCATTCGGTTTTAGATAAGATAGTAATATTGTTGGAAAGATGGAGAAGAAACACCCACAGTGAACCTTGTTGGAGATCGAACTCTGGTCTCTCTATTCAGAGTAAGGGTGCTAGCGTACATCTAGTTCTGGTGATGTCATTTTTACTTTTAAAAAAATGTAGAGGTGAGCTAAGAGAAGAGGTATCAAAGAAAATTAACTTATTGTCCAAAATGTTCAAGTAGTGCATATGAAAATATGTGTTCTGTTTGTACCCCTAGCTCTGACCCAAAAGGTCGTAGTTTAATCTCTAACCATTGCATTGTAGGTATTCTCCAGCACAATTCCATTTCCCACCCCCCCGTAGGATAAAATAAGTCTGACATTCCTTAAAACCCACACATTCTCATTCTTGTTTAGATTATGACAAGGTAAATTCTTTAACAGGCAAGTATTGGCATTAGATCTTACAAATAGAAGGCATAATACAGTTTCATTTTTATAAGTAGGCCTTCTCTGACAGCTAGGTAGGTTAGTGGATCTACTTTCATGTATTCATTCATACGTCAAGCTATGTGATGTGCAGCTCTCGCTTTTGATATATATTAATACTCAGGCCTAATAGGGATGTACATTTTTTAATTACTTCGTTACACTACCCGCTCGGGTTGCGCGCATATGTACTAATTATGCCCATGTGTTAGGGATGAGAAGGATTCAATTTAGAATAAGTGAACCCACATTTACGTGTAAGGAGAGTAGGACGAGATTTATGGGAAACCAACTTCAGTATACCCTGACCGGGACTCGAACCCGAACCCCCCCAACCCTTCATCGGCAGTCCAGTCTATTGGGAGAGTGACATCTTAGACCCTTCGACCACTAAATTTGGTATCAATACTTATAAAATAAGGCGTAAATTAGTAGTAGCAAAAAAAATATTGTGTTTTTTAAAAGGTTGTTATGAAACTTGGATTGTCTCCTAGTGTCGAGTCACTTGGTGATAATAGCAACACGGGTAGGTGTTATCAATCCTGCCCCACACACCGGAATCAGGGAAGGGTGGCCGGAAGGAAGAACGAGCAACAGGTGATGAACGCATGCGCGGAACACGCAGCACCTGTCCCCGATACATCGCCGGTTCGCTTGATGAACAATAGAGTGCGACGTCGTCTCCTGTCTTGTCTATATCAGTGACAGTCCCCTCCATACTGTGCGGATGTGAACCTGAGCCTGGGACAACTCTCCAGGGTTCACATGCACACACGTGTACGACAGGTGACAAGGCAAAATAATGATTTAGTACTTGTTTTTCTTCTAAAATACAACACATGTTTTTCTTCTAAGATACAACATGACGGTCTATACGCTTTATGCTAGTGGTTTTAAGGCTTAGGAAGGTTATATTTAAAGGAAACGTACCCGCGTTTTCGTGGAGAGAGGGTGTAAAACCATTTAGGGAAAACCACCCTTGTTACAACCGACCGAGATTAGAATCTCAATCTCCCCGTCATCAGCAGTCTAGACTACTGCGATAGTAGCTGGTTAAACCAGTCGGCTATCCAAGCGGGTATGGGTGTTTTTATTTCGATGAATGTGAAACTGGTTGTGCTGTGAACAGTAGACTTCGCTACCTCAATTCAAACAAAAATTAAGTATGTCTGTGTCCTAATTTTGGTAGTAAGAACAATATCTGGTAGTTACTAAAACAATTATAGTAATAATCGTATATTTTTATGTTATATTATCTGCAGCTGTCAATTTTGATATATATTATCAATACCTATAAAATAATACAAATAGTATAGTAAATATTATCAATGTTCAATCACAATCAGGGTATACATTATGTTAAGAATTATGTAATGTTCTTATCCTTACGGTACTTGAGTCTTAAGATTTCTTTTCGGATTTCAAGTTAAAATATCTCCTTGGATTTCAAGTTGTTATTCTTCCCATAATCCTATCTTGGATTTCAAGTTGAAATATCTCCCACCAAATTGAAATGGATAGCAATATTGAAAAAATATAGCACAGGTTATTCGGCTAAGGTTAAAAAATAAAGTGCCTTCTAAATTTCGTACAAGTGGGTCTAGAAATACAGAAATGCCAAATGGTCGAGCTAAAACAGAACCTCGCTTCCCTCAGTTAACTAAATAGAGCTTCGTTGAATCATGATAGTATTTATAAAAGACCAAATAAAGTAGAACTTTCGAAGGAATAAACTTTTCATTTTACTATATTATCGTTATTTTATAGGTAGTGATATTTCACCCGAATAGGTGCTCACATGGTCTAACGCGTCACTCTCATGTTATAATGAATTCCCAATAAAGAGGAGATCTGAATTCGAATACCTATCAGGGGTAATGAGGGTGTTTTTCCCCTTCATGGTTACCCCATTCTCTCTCCACAAAAATGCGGGTGAATTTCCTCTAAAATTATACCTTCCACATATCTAATCCATTAAGGTTATTATTAATACGTGTAGACCAAACAGATTCCTAGACGCGACGAAGTAAAAAAAATAATAGAAATATATAAATAATTGCAGCTACAGATCACATGACCTTACGTATAAATACGGGAATGAAGATCTATAAGACCCTTCCTGCTGTAAAATGAGGGAACTAGCTGTCAATCTAAACGGGATATGAAGAAAATTAGTGAACGAATTAAGCTCCTAGGTGCAGTACTTTATGGAGATATTAGACATTTAAAGTACCTGAGAAAGATGTTATTAAAAGAAACAAATATTTATTTTTTACATTCTATGTAAACTATACTGTGATATAATATTATATGTTTTTGAAATAATCCTAATGATTTATTTAATTTATTTCCCGAACATACACAGTACATTTGCTCGTTAATTTAAAATTGGCGCCAGTTTTTCAGGCCCCATCAGTTTTAGCACGGTAAATGTAAAAAGTGTCCTGTATAGTGTTCTCATATATTTTTTTAATAGTTATTATTATTATTATTATTAGCACCGCGTCTTACTACCCGTTCGGGTTATACGCACTTACGCTAATGTGTAATGGTAGGGTGATTGTGAGATGAAATGGAGGACCTACAGTTTAACGTGGGATCCGAACTACGGTGGAGGCCTGGCATTCCCCACATTCACAAGATGTCTTGTCAGAGGTGAAGGAAGGGTTTGGTAATCAGATAAATCTGTGCCGGGACCGGGGATTGAACCCCGGCCGCCAGCACAGAAGTCTAACACCTTACCCTTAGACCACCAGGTCACCTTTTAATAGTTAATAGCTATTGTGTTGAACGTATTATTTTGTAATGGGTGTATATCCTCTAAGCTATATAGAGAGATTTCTCATATAAACAGTCACGGTTGATTTGTATCGAGGGTTCAAAATATAACCTTCCTGTAGCCCCCTGGGTGTTGTGAATATGAAACCCGCCACACAGTAACGCAAATTAAATTGCCTTCCTGATTATTTAACGGCGATTCTATAATCTTATAGACTATTTTAATACCAAGTACCGGCAAGCCCCTAAAACAAAATAAAACCACAATAGAAGGGATGATTGTCTAAATGTATCATAGCATTTCAATGGGCACAATTTGCAAAGCTTAAGTGTTTAAAAAAAAATCTAGTTGAAACAACGTAACTAACAATCTAATACAATGAGATGGGATGAAAAAGAGCTCTTTTTTAAAATTCAGACGTCTAGCATAGTGATTATTTACGACATAATTTAAGGCAATTGACCCTTTTTATTTTGCGTGGAAATGCAGAGTCATGGGAATAAACGGTTATCTAAAAGAATTTTTATTGTTTTGCAATTTTCTTTTAGGAAGAATAGAAGCATGTTGATTAAGTTATACTTTTTATTTACACATCTCCTCTATAATTTTAACAGTGATAAAATATCAATAATTTTGGCATTTATCAATAGACAACTGCCGGGTATATAGAGAGAAAAAAATAAGAAAATTTAAATCTAATAAACATTGATACATTATCTTAGAAGAGGTGTTGAAAATATTAACATAAAAATTTCATTCGTTCTCGAGAAATATGATATTTCCAAAGGTATGATTTTTCCGCGAGACCTGTCCAGTAGCTAGTGCCATCAACGTTTTCCGTGATTCATCTGTACTTGTTGGCGCGGAAGGATACTTTAGTCGATTGGG
This sequence comes from Timema shepardi, assembly GCA_902151425.1. NCBI lineage: Eukaryota > Metazoa > Arthropoda > Insecta > Phasmatodea > Timematidae > Timema > Timema shepardi. The sequence continues at coordinate 14,240 of CABFVX010007274.1, forward strand.
AAGTCACGCCACGCCTTCCGCCCACCATCCCAAAGGTGAAAGAGTAATTAGGGATCTGCTTCGGTGACCACGTGGTATAACGCGCTAATCTAGTGTTGAACTAGAATGCCAGAGACGGTGAGATCGGGGTCCGATCCCGGTCGAATGCACTTAGGGTTTTCCCTAAATTGGTTTCCACTCTGCCTTCACGCAAATTCGAGTGCTTTTTCTCTAAATTAAGCCTTTCTAATCCCAAACAATGTGTAATTAGTGCATAAACGTATAACCTAAACAGGTAGTAAGACGCGGTGACAAAAAAAAGTGTAATTTGGGAAGGGGGGAGCTATCGCTATCCTCCGTTAGGTGAAGAGAGTTTAGAAGGGCATATATGAACATTCTCCGTGACTGAAAGCTAGATTACGAGAGAATGTATAAACATTCTGCATGTGGTAAAATAGAGATGATGGTATATATCGATATTATTCATGAGTTAAAATAGAGATAATTGAATATATCCACATTCTTCATGAGATAACATAGAGATGAGGTAGTATATCTACATTCTCAGTGTGGTAGAATAAAGAGGAGGAAATATATCTCAATTTTCCGTGAGGTAGAATAGAGACGAGGAAAGATACTGATATTCTTCATGTTGTAAAATATTATTATTATTATTATTATTGGCACTGCATCTTACTACCCATTCGGGCTATACGCACTTAGGCTAATGTGTAATGTGTAAGGTGAGATGAAATGGAGGACCAACAGTTTAACGTGGGATCCGAACCATGGTGGAGGTCTGACATTTTACATATTCACAAGCTGTGATTAATACACTTTTGTCAGAGGTGAAGGGAGGGTTTGGCAATAAGATAAATCTGTGCCGGGACCGAGGATTGAACCCCGGACCCCAAGAACAGACACTTTACTTCTAGACCACCAGGTCACCGTGTTGTGTTGTAAAATAGAGATGAGTGAATATATCGACATTCCTTGTGAAGTAAATTAGAGATGAGGGAATATAGACATTCTCCGTGAGGTAAAATGGAGATGAGGGAATATATCGACATTATCCATGTGGTAGAATAGATATTCCCTACTAAGCGCTTCCTCCAGTAATTAAACTCAAAGCTCTTAGCTCAATCAATAATTCCAGTATTGTCAACTCATGAGAACAAATTTCATAATATCCCATTTGATTAAGTAAATAAATGGTCGTCATCTTAAGAGTAAAACTATAAACTATATTAAAACACGCCGTAAATTTATGGTGCGATTAAAACAGACCGATATTAATTAGAAGTAATTCAGCTAATGGCGTTTCGCAGTACTAAAGATAGAGTTTAATCTTAATTTTCTCTTCCTAACCACAATATGACGGTGGGAACCCAATTAGTTCGCAAATTTTAAAGAGATGTAAAAACTTTTAGCCCGATCTATAAATCTTCTTTAGCAAGGCGAGGTAAATATATGTTTTTAACTTAAGTGCTTACGGTTACTTATGACAATGATAAATGTTACGTAAGATATTTTTCCTGAAAAATATTTTAAATTACTAGATATCAAAGAACTACAATTTTATTTAAATTCAAGCAAATATAAATATAAGTATTTGAGAAAAGTATGTCAATACTTTGTTTTAAAAATAGCATTTTATTCGTTGCTATAACTATATTTAGACCTATTCTATTTACATTAAAGGTGTATTGTCAACAAAACGTTATATAGTTTTTGCTACCCTTAGGTAGGATCTGACACCTCAATAATTAATTAATACAATGGAAAACAAGATGTCAATCTCGTCTTGTCTGGCTCCCAAATGGGTTCAAATCTCAGCTATAGATATATATAGAGAAAAATTGTTAATATGATATATTTTTTTAACACCGCTTCTATCTATCCGTTCGGGCTACACGCTTATGAACTAATTTGGCTAGTGGTTTTCGGAATGATGGTTACATTTTTAAGAGGTCTACCCGCATTTGAGTGGAAAACAATTTTGGGAGAAAAAAACCTCTCAGTCAGAGGAATACAAACTGTAACTGTTTGTTAGCATTTAATAAGGGTTACTTTACATTTCATACATTACTGGAGTAATGATTTATTAGAGGTAATTTGAAGACAATTAGCACTTAAAAAGTTTGGATTGAGATCCAATGAGTAAACAGTTGACTTACGCAGCGTCGCAACCAGAGCAAAACTATAATTTAAAAACATATTATAAATTAAGATTGATTAAATATATTATGTGACATTTCATGCCATGGTTTTTACATTATCTTTAAGATCGTTTTTGTCACCGAGTTTTACTGTCCGTTCCGGTCGTGATAATGTAATGTAATGTAATGTGATAGGAATATGTAGGGTTTAATTCAGAGGAACTGTACCAAAAATCTCATTATAAACCATCTAGGAATAACCGCTCTCTGTACACCCGAACAGAATTCTAACCCCGATCTTCCCACTATCGGCGGTGATGTCTATTGCAAGAGTGACCCCTAAAACCAATCAAGTCCCGAAGAGGGTTTTCTACTATTAACATTAATTATACAGGTAAATGCATTAGTTAAATGTTACTTATTAAAATGTTCTATTAAGGAATTATTTAAATCCTAGTTTATAATATTTACTTATACGCCATTCACGGTAGGAATTACTCTCTGAAAGGTCTTTTTTCCTACCAATATCCAACTATATAATAAATTTCTGGTAGGGAAAAGGGCCTTTCATAAAACAATTCCTATGCTGAACGGACTTTACTTACGGGATGGCATTAGGAGCTCGAAAGTTAATTGCCGCACTTACAAAAGTACCCCACCTATCCCTATCTTGAGCAAGTTATATCCAGTCCACCTCATTACACCCTATCTCTTTCAGGTTTATTCCAATGTTAACCTCCCATCTGCGTCTAGGTCTTGCCAATGGTCTCTTCCCTTTGGGTTTGTAAGTCAATACCATGAACACGGTCGTACTGTATTTCCTACACACCGACCCGCCTCGGTGGCGTAGTTGGCTAACGCGCTAGTCGTGTTGAGCTCGACTGCTGAGGACGGGGAGATCAAGGTTCAAATCTCGGCCGGGTGAACTGGGAGTGGTTTGTCCTAAATGGTTTTCCACTATCCCTCCACGCAAATGCGGGTTCACTTCCTCTCATTCAACCTTCCCAATTATTAATCCGTTAGCGTAATTAGTACTTAAAGCGTATAACCCGAACGGGTAGTAAGACTCGGTGCTAAATAATAATAATAATAATAATCCTACACACCGTAATCTACGAGACTTGATTATCCTAACAATGACTTGTGATGAATATAAGAGGTATAGCTCAACATTATGTAACCTCCTTCACTCTCCAATAACCTCAACTCTTTATGGTCCAAATATATTCCTAAGAATATAATATTTAGAAACTTAAATGTACTCTACTCATTTATATTAAATCTAATCTTGTCTGAATCGATTTTTTTCTTTCGAAAAGATCACCTGGTTTTAGGTGATGTAAAACTATTAAATTGATTATTTTTACATTACTAATACATTTATGATTTATCTTATTCCTAATTTGATACAATAATTAATTGAATTTCTAGATAAAAAAATAATCTACCGTGAAAGGACAATGTATTATTGTATTAACTATAGTTAGCGCCTTACAAGTTTGAATATAACTATTACTTTTTAAAAAAGTAAAAAAAAGAAGGTAGTTTTAAAAAATCGTAGAAATTTGTTTATCCTATTATAAGACTTATCCCTGTTTAAAGTAGATGGGACCCACTTCAGTGGCCGTGTGGTCGAACGCGCTACTTTCATAGTAGGCTAGACTGCCGATGACGGGGAAAACGAGGTTCGAATCTCCGTCGGGTGTACTAAGGGTGAGTTTTCCAATCTCCCTCCACACAAATGCGGGTATATATCCTAAAAATATAACCCCTTAATCCATAAAACTATTAGCATAATTAGTACAGAAGCGTATAACCCGAACGGGTAGTAACAATCTGGGTTTAAAAAAAAAGTAAATGGGCTGTAGTACACAGTGAATCATATAACCAGGAGATGATATTCTCACTTTAATGACAATTCAAAATCTAATCTGGCGTGAAGCTAACCCTTCCAAAGTAGTTTGATGTCTGCCCGTTTGCAAACTGCATCCGCGGGGCTTAGTAATCCCACGAGGATTTGAAGGGAAGGGGCAAGGGTGGTGAGAGGCGGAGGGGGGAGGGAGATGTTTTTGGAGGCAAACTTTCTAATCGAGCGAACTGGATACGATGCGATCCAAGGAAATTAAATTACGTTTCATCATTCGCTGGGATCAAAACCGAAAAAGGCTAATAACGATTTTCTGAGAGAGTTATATTCACGAGCTACCTCAGTAAATTTGACGCGGCTCTGTCAACATTATTACTCTATACAGAGCCAGGCGGGAGAAAGAAAGTTTGCCGACATATATTTTGTTATAATAAAATGTTGACCCCTTTATATTTTCACTTTAGCGATCCGCTGTAACTCTTTAAAGAGATAGAGAAGAGTTGTGGGGGTATTTCATAACTGTCTTGAATAAGGTAATTCGACAGTAAAATTTTATCAAGTATATAATTATAAGCTATGAATAGTGATTCACCGATTTCAAATATTACATTTCACGAATTATAATGGGTCAAACTCACTCATTTATGCTTTTTGCGTACCATTGTTAAAGTAAAGTAGTTCATGTATGAGGCTGAAATTTAGGTTTTTAATTAAACGTTTAAAAAAATATTTAAAATTGTAAGCAGCTACATTCATTAATCCATGAATAGAGAATGTAATTTTTTTTACGAAAAAAAACCCATTAACAACAAGATTTAAAAATTAAAAAGTATTATTCTTACTCTATTAATTTTTAATTACCTTATTGTTCGAAACAAAGTTACATTCTATATAATGAATTCATGGATATGATTGCTTAAAATTTTATATTTAATTTCTTAGCTTACTGTAATTGTATTATCACCATTTTTAATTATCTTTTCTTTCCCCAGTTTGTATCGAATTCACACTTTTATACATAATAATAGGTATATTCATAGTGATTTAGTAAGGAGAATTATAATGATACTAATTAATTATTCAAGGAACACCCAATAAACAATAACAAAAGGATCTGATTATAAGTGAAAAGATATAATTTATATGAAATATAAGGAAAACATTATATAATAATATATATAATGTAATATGTATTGTTCAGACTTGTTACTATTCCTAACTATTCAAACTCTTATAATCTCAATATGGTTTTCTCTAATTAAAATATTTTTCTATCTTTAATGTTTTCCTTATATTTCATATACATTATATCTTTTCACTTATAATCAGATCCTTTTGTTATTGTTGATTGGGTGTTCCTTGAATAATTAATTAGTACTTTTATACATGTCTGTCAACTTCGGTGGTCTTGGGGTAAAGTGCTCGCCTTAGGACCCAATAACCCAGAGTTCAAACCCAGCCGAGGCCGACTGATTATTCTTGAGTGATAAAAATCCGTATCACAACTTCGTCCAAAGGGTAAGTAAAGCCATCGGTCCTATGTCTATTGTGGCATTTAAAAGAACGCTGAAAGGTATTTTGCCTTTCCCGGCAAAATTGGTAGGCCCTTTCGCTCTAACTTATAGAAATTATTGTGTGCTTATATGATCAAATGGTTCAAAAATTGCACGTTAAATACTTCAAATTAAAAAAAAATGTTTTTATGTACCTCTTATTATATTTTATATTTATGACAATAAATTTTGTAAACTTTCATTAAACTCATGCTTTTATTTTAAATTTGATTTGTATAAGTACAATACCTTTTGACTTTGTATTGAAATCTTAATCACCTTAATTTTCTTATAATAATATATTTTTGACCTTTTGGGTTAAATATTGGACAAGTCATATCCTTAATAAGAATTAAACGCTCTTTGTCACCAATTTACTTAGCATGTTTTCTAAATTAATGGCCTTGTAAGTTTTGTTGATGGAGGTAGTCAGTCAGGCCTGCCGTGTGTGATGAGTTTGTTCCAAAATATTGCCACTATTCTTTCTTGAAGCCAATGTGGGTATACTTTTTTTTTCTCTCTAAAAATCTAATTTCGTCACCGAACCGCACGGAGCGAGTTACTGTCCCAAATCACTCTGCCTCTTAAAAGCTTTTTCCACAAGACCAGCAAAAGCATTTTCTTGAATCTTTTTCTCTTGTAATTCCTGACGGCTATGAGCCTCTTCCTTTCCCCCTACCCCTTTTCAAGAAGCCAAGCCTAGAGACGTCACAAGATTACATGATTCAAGCAGTCTCCACTAGCAGCGCTACTCAACTACCCATCCCAACCCTCTCAAAGAAGAAAAAAATAATTGTTTGCAGACTTTAACAAAGCTTAAAAAAATATATAAAAGAAAGTTTATGAAAGGAAGAATGCAGTGGAAGTAGGTAGTGTTTGACAAAAAGATTTTTTTAAATCCTTTTCATGAATTTTAAATAAAAGGTGACTTCCGAATTTCAAATGTATTCACGCGCAATGTAAATTTATCTTAGAAATGAACACGTCTGTTTTCTTGGAACATTTTTTATTTGGCGGTACACTTTAAGAGTTTTGTAAAAAAGTGTGTTCACAGAAACTGAATTATTAACAGCCTTTCACATTTTTTTTTTGTGAAAGCGTTTGTAGTATAGAACAATAGAGATGATTTTCCATTTTTACAAACCAAGAGAACAAGAATTGTACTAGGGTTCGAAAATAATTAGTTTTTGCATTATTTCAGTGGCTCAAACCTTACACCTTTCCCTCAGAAATTTGATAAAAATAATTAAACACCTGGTGTAACTAGTAATGCTAGTGGTTTGTTAAAAAAACACATTGTTTGTTAGTACCACGTCTTACTACCTATTCTAAGAAGGTTGAATTTAGAGGAAGTGTACCCATATTTTTGTGGAGAAAATATAAAACCGTTTACGAAAAAACACCCTCAGTACAGCCAAACGGGATCGAACCCTGATCTTTCAGTCTTCAGCAGTCTAGTCTACTGCAAAAGTAGTGCGTTAGACCATGCGGCCATCGAAGTGGATTAATATTACTTATGTTTGGAATGCCAGGCCCCCACCGTGGTTCGGATCCCACGTTAAACTGTAGGTCCTTCATTTCATCTCTCAATCACCCTACCATTACACACTAGCGTAAGTGCGTGTAACCTGAACTGGTAGTAAGACGCGGTGATGATGATGATGATGATGATGATGATGATAATAATAAGTATTATTATTTAAATCAAAAACAGTTTTGGGGTTTTAAAAATATAAAATAATGTTTGTATCTGTCGACTTCATTTATACGTTGGTAATGTTTTTAAATAACAACACAGTTCTGCAACTTTTTAAGTTACGGCCATACTTACAAACTGGTCGCCGCGGCACAGGGCACGGCCATACATACCTATACTCCATTCACGGTAGGAATTACTCTCTGAAAGGTCCTTTTTCCTACCAATATCCTACTATATAATATATTTCTGGTAGGGAAAAAGGTCTTTCAGAAAACAATTCCTACCATGAACAAACTTTAGTTTTCTTCAACCTTTTTATTTATAATTTGAAACAATGAGATTACATTTACGTATTGGGGGTGTCGATCGTTAAACAATTTTGTGACTATGCTATCAGTCTTAAGTTGAGATATTACTTATTAGGGGGGCCTCAAAAATTAACATTTTCAGATATCAAATCATGTTCAAAACGAATGCAGCTATTTAAAATATAATAAATTTAAAATTCTAAATATTTGAATTGACTTTTTTTTCTAAAATCTTTTTATGCGTATTTTTCATTCTTATTTAATAGGTTCAAATAAAATTTAGTGAACCCTTTTTTATAGCACACGAGTCTTAAAAAAATTAGTTTCGTATTATCTTATCTACTGATAGCTTATACAAATAAATAATAATACCTTTATTTTGGGGCAGTGTAAGGCCTGAGAGTCAAAGTTAAAGAATCTTTCTTTATTCTTCTATTTTTGTTTTTGTTTGTTTTTACTTTCATGAACGTTAGTACTGTAGTCTGTCACGAACAAGAGATTTGGAACAAGGAGGGGGGAAAAAGAGGTGGAATGCGGTTTCTCTTGTTTTGGGGCAAAGTTAAAAACTGCTCTACCGCGGAAAGTGCTGTAGGGAATCCAAGATGGATAAAAAAAAAGAGACGAGCTTGGAAACAAAAAGGATTGGGTAGATTGTGGCCAAAAAGATCCCTAGCCTCCATCTACTTTTTCTCTTCTCCACCACCCTCTTGCTCGTGCTCTCTTTCTCTTTTCAATAAACCCTTTCTCTTTCTTTCTTAGTGTGTATCACATAGTCTTGCTTTACCTTTCACCTGCAGCCTTATCCTTTTTTTTTCGTAAATAAATATATCTTTATCCAAACCCTCCTATCTCTTTCTCTTCCCTAAAATATCTTACTAATACACACCAACACATAAAAACAAAACACAAACAACGCAAGGGTTTAAATCAGCGACCCCAAGGGTGAAGTGACATAGCAATTTATACCTGTCCTTTGTATTGGATTAATTCGTTACCATAGAAGACAAACAAATTATCGGAGAATGCCAAGTCCTAACCGCTGTGGTAGGCTAGATTAGGCCTGTCCAACTGGTGGACCGCGGGCTGCATGCGGCCCTCTGAAGCATATTTTGCATCCCGCGAAGCATTAGAAAGTTCAAAAAATATATAACGTCATCCAGGAGTTCCTTAAACACGATCATAATTAAATTGTTTAAAATGTATTATATGCATTATCTGCTGTACTGTACTGTACATATATACATTATTATAACACTTTTAATGTAATATATTAATTAACTAAAAAAGAGATAATACTGTATCTAGTCCTAATTTCTAAGTGTGCGCCCTGCACAAGGTCTAGGTATATAAAATTAAGCCCTTAGCTAGCTTAAACTTGTACAAACCTGGGCTAGATGATATAACTTACCAAGGCTTAGCAGTAAAGGCCAAAGCTCAACGAGGTGATACTGTTAAGAAAAAAAATTCTTTAACTGAAAACTACACAGACAATATATTTACAAAAAATTATTAAAAGAATTTCAAACCTGAAAACAGCCCTAATTTCATAAGAAGAAACTTATTCGACAGCTAAATAAGTGTGTATACGTCAGGTCATGTGACCTACAGCAGTCACTTTTGATGTTATCATAAAATAACACTAATAGGCGAGAGTAATGGTATATTAAAATATTATAAATGTTGACAGCAAAATAATATGTTTGTATTTTCTAAAAGTTAATTGATACCATACGACACTTTAGTAGCATGTATCTCTAATAAGTTAAGTGTCCCGGGTTCGATTCCTGGCATAGCCGAAAATTTATCAACGGTAAAATGTTGGTTTTCCCTTTCACAGTGTTTAATTAAAGGCCGGGGGCTGGATGTTGTGTCTGTTTTAGATTTAAGCTAGTTTATGAGTAGTGTACTGATATAATCAGTCTGTTCAAAAAATTCAATGAAATGAAATGTTGCTACTAAAATCGTACTGTTCTTAGTTTTAGTTATTATTTATTACATAAATACTCCAGAAAGAGTAATTTGATACTTATTAATACAATATAAGACCCCAATCAATAGCTGCATTTTTTAAAGTAATATATAAAACACACACAGAATATACTAAATTCTCAATCTGGGGTGCCCAGATCTTAATTGCTTTAATAGACTAACGCTATTATAGACTTAAAGGTACGAGAATGGAAACAAGTCTCACTGGATCTTGTGGCGAATAATGCCAAGTCTCATTGTATCGTGTGGCGTTAAAAGTGCTCGAATAAAGCCAAGTCTCATTGTATCGTGTGGCGTTAAAAGTGCACGAATAAAGCCAAGTCTCATTGTATCGTGTGGCGTTAAAAGTGTACGAATAAAGTCAAGTCTCATTGTATCGTGTGGCGTTAAAAGTGCTCGAATAAAAAAAGTCAAGTCTCATTGTATCGTGTGGCGTTAAAAGTGTATGAATAAAGCCAAGTTTCATTGGATCTGTGACGTTATGAGTGTATGAATAAAAGCAAGTTTCACTGGATCGTGTGAATAGATTTTAAGTGGTGACTCCTCATGGAAGGAACGCACGTGACCTCCCAGCTTCATATGTGATGTCACGAGTCACACGCTCTCAACTCCAAGGAAGCGACAACACAACAACAAATTAGATTGTGTCGCGTACAACCGAATTAAGAGCAAGATGAAGATGTGAAACTTTTAATGCTGGACTTATTAATGCCGAACTGTGTTATATCGGTTTATGCCTGCTGTCACCTTAAGGTGACGAGAATTAAGGCCAACATTTTTGGAGTTTTTATAGCAAAATGCTTTATTGGTCTCAAATTAAATTAAACATTTCTCTGAGTAGATGCGTTTAGTTTCATTTTCTACGTATAGTAATTTAGACAGTTCTTTGATATTTGTCACGAGTATCGTGGCATTTGACCAGAAACTTATCGAATGAAGAGAAGCCACTATGTCCAGGACAAATATACAAGAATTTTTTTTATCATCTCGTCTTACTACCTGTTAAAATTATACGCATAATATGTATTAATTACGCTAGTGAATTAAGGATAAATAAGGCTGAATTTGGAGAAAGTGTACCCGCATTTTTGTGGAGAGATAGAGAGTAAAAAACTATTTTGAAAAAACATCCTCAATGCACAAGACCGGGATTAACCTCGATCTTTCTACCATTGGCATTCTAGTCTATTGCAATAATGAAGCCTTAGACTATGCGTTCAAGAATTGTTGAAATTACCATTTGTAGAAACAAAACGTATCTTTTTACATCAATTCTTATTTCCAGCCTGTGGTCCGCCTCATAGGACAAGCCCAACATCTAGTCCCCAACTGTTGATTCATCACTATGAAATGGTAAACCCATATGTCACCATTGATAAATTTTCGACCATGCCGAGAACCGAACCCGGGACCCTTAGCTCAGTAGCCAGACACGCTACCATCCTAGCTAAGGTGTCGGTCTAAACAAATCGTAACTATTATTTAATCAATATATTATATTTTGGACCAAAATATGTGGGTTTCCCCCCCTTAAAATCTGAATAAATACAGACCTTACGTCTCGTCCCTTTCCATCCAGCCTTAAAACTAATCCAAAACTCAATTCAACGCCCTTAATAGTAAGCGCCGAATAAATCTACACACGCCGCTCGTCAATCTTGGGTTTATTTGGTCCAACCCGAGGTGGAAACAGATTTCTTGGCGTTCAGAGCGCTCGAACTAGCAAATCGTTAACCTCGTGAGAGAAGCAAGTAAGGTTTCCCGTGACGTCAGAGACCAGAACAGTTGATTGGAAAGTAATGACGCGGGGATGAGCAATTTGTACTCCTCTATTTCCCTCCTCCCAATACCAGACACCCTTAGTTCACCCTTGACGGGACCAACTACCGGGACTGTGATTGAATCTTACTTGATCATTACACAAAATCTAGCCAAAGGATTTGGAAATATCTCTATGGTTTTACATAAAGTAGCCAAGGACATAAGGAACATTTTTATTAAAACAAATCACAATTCATTCCAAAATAATTATGTCTATAAGACGTATAAGAATATAAAAATAACCTTTATCTGAATTATAGTTTATATAATTTTTCTATTGAAAGGTGTATATTGGTTCAAATTTAAAAATCAGAAATAATCTCACAGATTTTATTATATATTTTGAGAGTTTCCAAGATAAGATAATGTATGCTAAGGAATTTTATAGAACGATAGGTAACAGATTATTCTTCAAACTTAAAATCCACCATCAAAGAGAGGCATAAGATAATTAATTCCTCAACCTCAAAACCCATCAGAAAACAGAGGAGGCTGTTCATTCCTCAACCTCAAAATCTACCGACAAACAAATGAAGCAGATCATTTATCAACCTCAAAACCCATCAGAAAACAGAGGAGGCTGTTCATTCTTCAACCTCAAAATCTACCGACAAACAAATGAAGCAGATCATTTATCAACCTCAAAACCCATCAGAAAACAAAGGAGGCTGTTCATTCCTCAACCTCAAAATCTACCGACAAACAACTTAAGCAGATCATTTATCAACCTCAAAACCCATCAGAAAACAGAGGAGGCTGTTCATTCCTCAACCTCAAAATCCACCGACAAACAAATGAAGCAGATCATTTATCAACCTCAAAACCCATCAGCAAATAAAGAAATCAATTCATTCTTCAACCTCGCAATCTATTGACAAACAAATGAAGCAGACCATTCCTCAACCTTAAAATCCATTAGTAAACAGAGGATGCGCACCCGACCGGAATTTGAACCCTGATATCCCCGTCATCGGCAGTCCAGTCTATTATGAGAGTGACGCTTTATACCATTCGACCCATTAAGCGGCTTCCATATGATTTGATTTGTTATTTTCTAAGGAGAGAGACTGCGTCCACAGAATATACGTTTGTAAACAGTATACTTTTGCAATTGGTTTTAAATACATTTGATACAATAATGACTTTTAGCACCTTTGAACCGCACTTATATTACATCTGATCTGAAAGTCAGCATATTTAATTTGTCTTTACCCCCTGGTGGTCACACGGTCTAAGGTGTAAAGCTAACAAACTGGATTGAAGGTGAGGTAGAGACTGAGGTGCGGGTGCAATGAGTGTGATTTTCCGTAAGTGATGTATCACTATGGTTTGACCATCTCCTCTTAACACACACGTGAGAATGAACTTGATCTGATCAACTTTTCCAGCCCATATCCCTTGGATTAAATCATTAATAGCTTTGACGGTCGCCCATTTCAGTGCTCGAGTGATTTAAGGCAGTGATTTATAAACTTTTGTTTTGTTCACAACACATTATTTGTTGTGAGTTCTCACAGCACACTGAACGTGCGAACCAGTCCCTTGGTATAGTGGTCAGCGCACCTGGCCACCAACCTGGTGATCCCAAGGTTCGATTCCCGGCTGGTACCATAGGTATTCTTCCTGACAGGGGAATTATCGCAAAGGTCACCCACCAGGTTCTGGTTAATTTAGGCTTAAGTTATTTCTAATGGATCCATATCCTCATATTCACTGTCACAATCGTCTTATCTCATTGATGCACGGAAATTGCCTCGCCCACATCGGTGGACACATGGTCAAAGGCGTAATTCGCAATAAACTGGACTGTCGATGACGGAGAGATCGGTGTTGGGATCCAGGTTGGATGAGCTAAAGTGTAATTTTTTCTAAACGGTTTCCCACTCACTCTTCACGCAAATTCGGTTACATTTGTTCTAAATTATACCTTATTAATCCCTACTCCAGCATCGTAATTAATATATACATGCATAGAGCCCGAACGGGTAGTAAGACACTGTGAAAACATAACGTACTAATAAAAAAAATCAAATTTTACCTACTTTCATATACCTTAAAGACTAAAATTCTACCCAACCGAGATGCGAAATAATCTCTCAGAAACAGCCGGGTTGTCTTTAGTTCGACACTTGAACGCTTTTCAACACCAAATAAGGCGAAAGTGAAGGGATAATTGACCACTGTGATGTATAATAAACATTTATTTCTCTCTCAAGACAAATTAATAATAATAAAATAAACTCAAGCTGTTGCAGTAATTGAAAATATAACTTTTTTTGTTAGACGGCTGTTAAAGATTTAAATATACTATAAAAGTTGGTTAAAAGCTTCTTGATCTTATGACCGAGGCGGATAGTCAGTGTGTGAAAGTTTTATCGAGGGGGCGGTGAAAGAGGGGTGGGGGAAGAATGAAGGCGTCAAAACTTTGCTCTTCAACACAGGCGGCGGGGTGAGGAAAAGAATTTGATTAAGGGGTGAAAGTAAAGGACAGTAGTGTCTGTGTGACATGACGAGATACTAGAAACATGACCGGAAAGATAAGTTTGGTACAGGACAAAGGAGAGTGACCTGGTGGTCTAGGGGTAAAGTGTCAGGCTTCTGTACTGGCGGCCGGGGTTCAATCCTCGGTCCCGGCACAGATTTATCTGATTGCCAAACCCTTCCTTCACCTCTGACAAGACGTGTATTAATCACAACTTGTGAATGTGAGGAATGAGGAATGCCAGGCCTCCACCGTGGTTCGGATTCCACGTTAAACTGTAGGTCCTCCATTTCATATCACAATCACCCTACCATTACATATTAGCGTAAGTGTGTATAACCCGAACGGGTAGTAAGATGCGGTGCTAATAATAATAATAATAATAATAATAATAATAATAATAATACAGGACAAAGATACAAATGCGCCCGATTACGAATCACTTCACTAATAAAGGTGGAGTAAATTCCATGACGTCTGACCCATAACCTAAAAAGACTAAAAAGTTTTCACTTTAGAGAGAGAGAGAGAAATAGCAGAATTAGATGTGCATTAGTGTACTTGACTTTTTGACTCTAATCTGAAAAGCTGAAGCTCTTTTTCCACAATGTGGTTACTCCTCTCTAAACGATTTTTTTCTCTCTTCGTTTATTTTAAATATTTAACGTTCACTTTCTTAACTGACTGATTATATCAGCACACGACTTATATACTAACTTAAATCTAGAACAGACACAGCACCCAGCCCCCGCCCGTTAATTCATCACTGCGAAAGGGGAAACCTACATTTCCCCAATGATAAATTTTTCAGCCATGCCAAGAATCGAATCCGGGACCTTTATCACAGTAAACAGACATGACTGAGCTAAGGTGTCAGACGAAATTAATAGGGGTGTTTTCCTGTCTCTATTAATTATTCTATTTGTTTAGATCATAAGAGTAATAGAACAATATGTATTGGTAGTAGAACTTCTACACGTAATATGATTTAAAACCGAGAAAAAACACACATGAGAAGGAAAAGTGTAGAGTAAAAATATAAGATATACCACCAAATATAAATTTTAATTTTAATAAGGTGAAAGGTGACCTGGCGGTCTAGGGGTAAGGTGTCAGACTTCTGTGCTGGCGGCCGGGGTTCAATCCTCGGTCCCGGCACAAATTTATCTGATTACCAAACCCTTCCTTCACCTCTGACTTGTGACATCTTGTGAATGTGGGGAATGCCAGGCCTCCACCGTGGTTCGGATTCCACGTTAAACTGTAGGTCCTTCATTTCATCTCACAATCACCCTACCATTACACATTAGCGTAAGTGCGTATAACCAAAACGGGTAGTAAGACGCAGTGCTAATAATAATAATAATAATAATAAAGTGAAGGTCGAGATTCGAATACCAGATGGGTGCAATTAGGGAGTTTTTCCTTAAATGAACGCGCGCAGATGTGGTTACAGTTATTTTTAAATCCTAACTTTTTCATTCCATTTGTGTAAATAGGCGGATGATTTGTACAGGTAATAAGACGCGACGCACGAAAAAATTATTACAAAAAACAGAAAAGATAGAGAGAAATAAATGTGTGTTACTCAATAATTGGTTATAAAAGTAAGTAAAATATTAGGTTAAGTCCATAAGACACTACAATTTTAAAATAAGGTTCCTACTAATGATACTGAATCTTAGAAAATCTATAGGATTTTTTTTAATAACAAGTACTAAGGGTTGGCATTATTTTCTTAATATAAGATTTCTTTTGTTTTACTGAAGGAATTCCCTTTTTTTTAAAAAAAAGATTATATAGAGTAGTACAGAGGAATAAGATTTTATTTTTTAAAAAATTGATGGTTGTGAAGTCATACCACTGGTGTTTATAACAGGATTAATCGATATTGATGTGGACATATATGCAGTTGCTAGGCAAATCCAATGTTCCAAAGAAAATAAGGGGTTGGGATGCGAGATAAGACATGTACTCGAACCAGCGTGTTTATTTATTAAATTCGATCTTTCTTCTTCGTAAAGGCATACTATTTAAAGCTTTCAGTGTAATTGCAGTTTTTCAGAAGATACCATCCAAGCCACTTCAGTGGTTTGATGGTCTAACGCATCACTCTCACGATATGACGTGGGAGATCGGGGTTTAAATTCCAGCCGGGTGTACAGAGGGTGTTTTTTACACAATTATTTTCCACTCTTTTTCCTTGTCAATTCGGTTACTCTTATTCTTAATACAACCTTTCCGATTCTAACACATTAGCGTAATTAGTACAAATACGTATCGCCCGAAAGAGAAGACGCGGCGGAAAAAAAAGTTACAAAGTAAATAAATGGATCTTTACGGACGTGGAAAGTTAATTCAAACAAGTCTAACAGTTTTCTTGTTAAATGATCAAAAGAAATCTCCTTGTAAACCTACGGCCCAGACCCCAGGGAGATTATTATTTCTAGTCCACTAATATACTAGTAATTTATTTAATTATTTTGTAAAATTATCCTAGTTTTCCCAGTTGTTTTTTTGTGGAGTAAATGATTCCTTCCTGTGTTTTTTCGGTTTACCCTGGTCGCTCCGCCAACCCGTACCTAACACCAAAGAACTCCCCCAGCATTTCCATAGAGAGAGAATGGAAAACCACTCCAGTACACCCTGTCTGGAATAAACCTAGGCTGCATGAAGTGCTGACCGTTACGTCAAACCTACTTGTAAGCAAAATATGAACAAAAGTTTTTAGCCCTAGATTGGGATTTTTGCCAAAACCAACTCTTTTTTTTTTTTGCGCGCGCGTAAATTTATCCTACTCTGACATTCCCCTTCCGTTAACAAGGCGCCTTCAAAAGTAAATAGTGGTAAAAGTAATAAAATAGGAAAGGACGAACGGCTTTGCTCTCGGTTTGTTTTTTGTCAACATTTCTGATGTTTCTTCCGCAAATAATAGGTAGACTTGTAAAAAAAAATATTTGTGTATGTAGAATAATGTATTATGTAAAAAATGAGGGGTCAGTGGGCATCTGAAGGAGGGCTTTAGTGTCGTCCTCTCAAATTTTAAATTTACTGTAGGTTGGGGTTTAAGTCCCAAGGTTTTATCCCTCCTTAAGATGTTTTGCTCTTTTCACTCAAATGAACACACTTATCCAAATTCTATATGTTTTATGCTTCTCAGTTTGTGTATACATTCAGATAGCCAGGATGGGTAGTATGAGGTGGAGTGCGAACAAAACTACGGTACATATGATGGGTAAAGCTACAAAATGTAGATGTTAAAGACGTGTACAAATTCAAATAATACACGTCTTTATTCCCGTTAGGAATATTCAAAACATTCACTTAAATTTAGAAAACATTTCGGGGATCTAAACCGGATTCGAACATTAGTGGTTAGACCTGAGCATGCTAGAAGATCTCACGGTGTGGGTATTTATTATTATCATTCTTGATCCCCAAATAACAGTCGAAACATTTAACAATTACTTTATTTTTCTTAAAGGTGTGTTAGCTAACTACCCCTATAGAATAATACTACTCGGAGATTTTAACTGTCCCAAAATTGATTGGAAATATCATCATTCTCAGAACATTTCGCATTTCTACATTAAATTAAAAGCTACTCAACTTCTTGCTTCGACTAACATAATGGGTTTAGAACAACTAAATGAAGCTGATAATGACATTAACCTCCTTGACCTTGTTTTTGATCATTTTCACCACCCCTCTATTACTCAAAGCTCTCATTCACTAGTAAATATTGATTCAGCTCATCCACCCTTATTGATTTCACTAGATGTACCTATTTCTACTAAAATTAATGACACCCCTAATACATATATTGACTATGCACATGGTGATTACCTTAATCTCTATAATGACCTCGCTACTGCTGATTGGTCTTGTGTTTATTCTACTAAGGATGTTAATTTGGCTGTAGATAATTTTACCAAGTTAGTCCAAAGGAAAAT